>NW_019061381.1:60183-73399 GCF_000696155.1 Zootermopsis nevadensis
TGTCCTCAGTTCTTCCATGGTCTTTCCACAGAGTTCCCTGATTCCTCAATCCATGTCATCCTGGGTCTTCCTCTATGCCTACTACCTTCCACTTTTCAAAGCATCATCGATTTTTCTAGACTGTTGTCGGCTCGCATGATATGACCAAAGTACTTTAGTCTTAATTTGCAGATCGTGGCCTCAGGGGAACAGTCAGGCTTAATCTGCTCAAGAACTGATTCATTTGTTCTCTTGGCAGTCCATGGTACTCTTAAAAGTTGCCTCCAAGTCCAAAGCTCAAATGCATCAATTTTTCTTCTTATTCACCACCATGAGAATATGAACACACACAGGAGGATAAAAGTTATCATGGCACGGTGACATAGTTTAACATTTCAGAGGTTCTTTCTGCACCAATCACCAGGGCACTCATCACCCTGATGATGGAGGCAGCAAGGACCACTGAAATGGCAGTAAAATGCTACCAGACTACATTATGCAACAACCCAGAAGGCAGTTCAGTTACCATTGAGTCGGGGCCGGCCCCTAGTGACATTATGAACAAAATCCCTCCATCCTCTTCTGTCTCTAGTAACTGTCCTCAGTTCTTCCATGGTCTTTCCACAGAGTTCCCTGATTCCATCAATCCATCTCATCCTGGGTCTTCCTCTGAGCCTACTACCTTCCACTTTTCCAAGCATTATCGATATTTCTAGACTGTTGTCGGCTCGCATGATATGACCAAAGTACTTTAGTCTTAATTTCCAGATCTTGGCCTCAAGGGAACAGTCAGGTTTAATCTGCTCCAGAACTGATCCATTTGTTCTCTTGGCAGTCCATGCCACTCCTAAAAGTCGTCTCAAGTCCAAAGCTCAGATGTATCAATTTTTCTTCTTTCCATCTTTCTCATTGTCCATCTTTCACATCTATAAGTTACTACAGGGAAGACCATCGCTTTGATGATTTTTGTTTTTAGTGTAATGTCATTATCTTTAACAATATTTCCCAGATTTGTCATTGCTCTTTTCCCCAAAATTATGAAGGCAGTAAATACCTCTGAAACGTCGGTCAATTTCTACTAGACTACACGGTGTAAATTCAAAGAAAAGTCTCCCAGAGTGTTATTTCTGAGGACATACTTTTTCTTCTATCGCTTGTGCCCTCTCGGACAGACATGGGTTTATTGAATGCACTTTCCAAACCTGCTCTAATAACGAGCTTAGTGACGGTTCACCTGCCTGTCTTCTTACGTTTCACCACCATGAGAATATGAACACACACAGGAGGATAAAAGTTATCATGGCACGGTGACATGATTAACAAAATTTTACTTTTGCCAGTTGCAAGAATGCATTTGTGTTACATTTTAATTGCAGCATCATCTGTGATGATGCATCAGTCTTTGAGGAGGATCGTGGGTAACCACATCATCATGACAGATAGTCCTCCCACCTTACAAGTTCTGAGCATCTCCCATATTGGCACTGGAAGATTTTGGAGTATCCTTCAATAGCATAACTAACTAACTAACTAGATGGCTCACCGAACCCGAAGGTTCATCACTGAACCAACCAAAGCCCTCCACCGGACCCTGTCCTGGGCCAACAAAATCCAGTCTCCTTCAACTCCTATCTCCCATAGATCCCGCCTGAGATTATCCTCCCATCTACGTCTAGGTCTCCAAAGCGATCTGTTCCCCTCAGGCTTCCCAAATAGTGGACCCAACCAACCAGATGGCTTACGGAACCCGAAGGTTCATCACCGAATTAACCAAAGCCCTCCACCGGACCCTGTCCTGGGCCAACAAAATCCAGTCTCCTTCAACCCCTATCTCCAGCATAACTTCCATACCAAATTTCACACAATTGCATTGAGGTTTTTTCAAGTTGCTTTTGCATATGGATGGATAAAGCAACTTCAATGCGCACTCCGCATGTGCTTGTGGATGTGAATGCCAAAGAGACTACCTAGAACAGGAAGGAAAACTAGAGATGAAACAGTTAAGACTTACCTCTTCAAATTTTTTGCAGATAAGTGTGAATGCCTTGAAAATGGCATTCGTTGGTCCTGTGACTGTGACGATACGTTCAGGGCAAGAGCCATCAGAGATGTTGATTTTGGCACCTGACTGCAAGCAAAAATTGCAACATTAAAACCTATTTATCAATGTCTAGAAATATACTTCAACAGCTATTAAACCAAAATTCAGACATGATTTCCTGCATATCAAGAATGAGGTGGGAACAATGTGACAAATGTTGAATTAGAGCTTTTTTATATATATATACTTCTAATTAAAGTATCCATCTATTTATTCCAGTGGCTGCACACTCTAAAACATAAAAATAGCATATGAATGCTTTTCAATACAAGAATTTTTTAAATTTAAACATGGCACCTTTTTACTTTATTTGGCCTGCAAAGCCTACTATTGTGGCGAGGGATGTTTGGCAGAGTTATAAACTCTGAATTGCATATTACAGAATTTTTCTGAAAACAGTAACGCTGAAGGATTGTGCATAGTGTTGGGTTGCTTTAGAGAAAATTATGCCAACTACTATTGCAAACTGCTGGAAAAAAAGTGTATTGTAAAAGATGACATCTCAGTAGACAAGATGATGTTCATTATATTTAAAAAAACAAGGCATAAAGGCTGCGTGTGATCCACTAGGTACTAATTTACATGCAGAAGACCTGGCATTTTGGATTGACGTAGATGAAGAAACTTCGGTCATACAGGATTTTAATAACAAGGACAATACAGCTTCCGTGACAAATACTGAGACAACTTACAATCTTGAAGCCACTGAAACAGGAACTGAATCAGCAGAAAATGGTAATGATTCCTAAGAAGCGGTGGTACCGAAAGTGAGAAAATATTAATTAGGTGCCAAAGTGGTTAGAAGAACAAACTGATATTGAACACCTTCATTGGCTAAATCCGGTTAATATTAAGCTACATGTTCTAAAAAAAAATGGAATTCTGACAAAGTACAATACATGACTATTCCCGTAAGAGGCATAAATGTAGGCAATTTTAGTGGTCTGTGCCAGTAGCAGTGTAAATATATATAATACCACAGATTCCAAAATTAGATAAATGCCAATTTCACTTACAATGTAGGTACTGAAGCTGCCCCCCCCCTCCAACACCAGCATTATACTGTGTAAATACGCATAAGAAGTGATATTAAAATAATGAAAATTTCAAGACTATTGTTTATGGTTTTAATGTGACTCCAAGAAGTATGTAACTTAAGTAACAGCATTAGAAAATTTGAATTATCATCCTCATCAAGCATAACACTGATGTAAACAAAGAGGAGATGAAATCACCTTCTGCACACCACAATGGAGGGGGGGGGGATGTGCATCTGTCGACCTGGAGCAAATTCATTGGAAATAGTACCATTATTTAATAACCATTTCTCAGTATTACACTGGCTAGCGAACTATAAAGGCCACTGTATTGTTTGTTATATTTATGAATTAATTAATCTCTTCCATAAATAAATTTTAATCATCCTGGACAAAAGAGATTATATAAATTGAAAATGAAGCAACGCAGTGTTCCAAAATATTGTGTGTGTAAAGCACGCACAAGTTCCTCTCTACCAATCACACAGCAACGCTAGAGGCAAGTTCTCCATCACTCCGTTCAAATCAGATCGTGCTTGGATGTGAGAAAGTACTGCAGGTCCAGGTACAATGCACATGTGATAAAAACAGAGGAGAGGAAGCTAATAAGGTGCTTTGCCTGCTGGAGTATGGGTCAAATTACCCATAACTGTAAAAGTAGGATCAAAGCAGATGCAGAAGAACAGGTCAACAGGCAATGTGAGCAGTCAGCTGGAGAATTCAGTGGGTTGCACTAGCATAAGCACATTACACAGTGTTTTAAAGGAAGGAAGAGAACCTAAGTTAATATTTCTTACTGATATGGGGGCACATATATCAGCATAAATAAACCCAGTTTACAGCATGAACTAAAGTACGACATTTTTAACAAACTGAAGGATTAATGGGATTTCAACAGTCACTTTTCAGACACTGGGTTCCATCGAGCCATACATATAAATGCAAGAAATGTATATTAGACATATATTTCAGGCCATCAGCGATTGTACCGGATGGGGCAACGTTCATTCATAGTTTTGACTTTCGTAGTACTCTGGCACCACCAAGGATGGGATGAAACAAAATGCGCTACAGCTGTGCACCATGCATTCACCACAGAAACATTAAAAAAAATTATGACTCCATGTCCAGATACTTCTTTGACAAGACTTCAACAGTAATTGTAGCAAAGGCAGAATTAGTGCCAGGGGCCTAAATGTCAAGAGTCTAGATGAAATCAGTAAACAGCCACTGTACAATCAGAGTTCCCAAAATATCAGACATGTAGATTACCATGCAAGCACCTAAGGTACAATTAGAGCCACACAAATGTAATATGGGTAGCATTATTATTATTATTATTATTATTATTATTATTATTATTATTATTATTATTATTATTATTATTATTATTATTATTATTATTATTATTATTATTATTATTATTATTATTATTATTATTATTATTATTATTATTATTATTTAGTGTTCAGTCTGACGACAGGTCCATATGAACAAGATCCTTCCATCCTTTTCTCGGACTGGGACCTGTTCATATACGTTCTTGGCAGATGATCAAGAAGTGGTTTGCCATTGCCTTCTTCTGTGTGTGAATGGAGTAATTGTTGGGATGCCACGGAGGAAAACTCCGTGTTGCCTAGACCACGGCCTTGCCCAACACAAGTTATAAATTCGGGTACCGCCGGGAATCGAACCCAAGACCCCAGGATTACAAGGCCAGCGTTCTAACTGCTAGACCACCGTATAGGTAGCATAAGGATATGTAAATTTTCAGTAAGAATGCCAAATCTGAGACAGCAAAGTAATTGGTCCAGTAAATAAAACTAATTCGCTTAAATGGAGAGATAAAGAAAGAATTATTAAATCTATTTATCAGGTACACTCAGCGCAACAAAAGGCAAGGACTTCAAAGTTTATAAATTCCAAACTGTAAGTGATAAAACTGTACAACTGATGACATAATTACAGCCACTAATTTGTAATCTCCTCATATTTGTCCATGTGTAGCTTATCTCTACCATCCCTTTATTATTATTTATTCCACTATACAAATACAATAACATGTCTGCTTAATGTGAATTACTGTTACTGACTTTTCAAGTCATGTCAGCAGATTTGACAGTGTGAATTACTGTTACCGAGTTTTCAAGTCATGTCAGCAGATTTGACAACAAAATGAAGGTGTATTTGTACATTCACTCATTTAAACTGTGCAGTTGTTGTTATTCAACTATATGTTTCACAACTTCGACGTGTAACTCAAAACACGAGCAAATGGATATGGATATCAAAATATGTAGACTGTGATACTTGAAAGACAACGCACAATATCTGTTGCCTGTAAAGCCTTCACGGCCATTAACCTTGCATTAAGCAGCCAAAAGTATTACTCACATTAGCACCGTAATTATTTGCGATGCACCGGTGAGACTAGAAATGTGAAAGAAGCAGATTTTTATTTTATTTTACCATAATTTCCTGCTCAAAGGTTCTACGATCAAATATCACTGAAGACAATTTTATTTGCAAGAAGTACTTTACAAGAATCCTTGTTTCATAAAGTACCAAGATCAATATATTTGTCCTTCAATGGGCTGTTTTCAAGACTTGGCATTGCTAATAACAAGTACAGAATCCCTGAGCTTCAACCACGGCTAGTATTTGCCTTGTCGCGTTCTCAATTACATATTCAACGCAACTTTTCTGTTCACCGACCTTATATCAAATTCATTGTGGGTTTATTTTGATCTTTAAATGGATATCGGTATGGTTCATTGATTCAGAGACTCTTGGTTCGCTAGTAGTACTCTCGTTTCTTTTGTTTGAAGTGTGGTAGCAAATTATATATATCTTCTAGAAGGCGACCCCACCGACTGAGAGGAGCTTACAATTAGGTTCCAGTTTTATAGTTTAGCAGGGAACCCTATTCTAACTTTCTAGCTACAACAGTATGTTGATATCAAATCTAAAACTTCTTGACGATGGTGAAGAGTCAATTGAATAAAAATTTTTTTTGGATATTATCCATCGTCTAGTAAATATAAAACGTAAAACGACGTTTCGGAGATGATACTTCACTGTCTCTTTCTTTGACACAGAATTTTATTTTCCCCTTTCTTCACTGTCAGTTCGCAGTCTCATAAACGTACCTGCACTTACATTGTCAGTGACAGTTCAGTTGATTGAGATAAAAGCAAGAGCAAAATAAAAAAGTACAAAAATTTAATTAAATAAAAAAAATTTGTGGGGCTCCAAAACCAATACCACACGGAAATTAAACTATACAAACTATCACATTTAAGGAAGAGAAAATATTATGAATAAACACTTTAACCATACCTCTTCACGAAATCTTTTCACAATTTCACCCTTTTTGCCGATGATACTGCCAACTTCCTGCAAAGAACAAATAACATATTAAGAAACATACACAAAGCAAGATAATCACAATAGGAAGACAGGAACAAAGTTACTCTCTATTGTCCACGTGATCAGAAAATGCTGCAATGCACATCAATAACCTGTGTCCGCCTGAAAACAAAGACGATCTCCTTGCCATATTCACATACAGCTAAATGCAATGTGAACATAATTGTTAAATATCAGCAACCCGGGCAAAAGATGGGCACACAAATGCTGCAAATTTAATTTGTCATACAAGAATAATGAATTTTAAACCCCCAACTCCATGGGACTGTTAGCCAGACTTCAAGAAACATAGTCACAACCAGCTATAAACCAGTCATCAACATTTTTTAACTCTGGAGTTGTCAATGTAGGGGGTATGCTACTGTGATGCGCTGTCAACTAGACTATGAATAAGCTGTGACACATGGTTCCTAAAGATTAACTTCAACCAAGGATTTGACGTTAAACATGCAATACACTCACATCTGTTGATTAGAATGTTTGTCTGCAATGCAAATTGACTTCTTATGTGCCATTTATTGTTAGAATTGTGAAATAAACATCTTCACATTATTGACTGTGGTGTTCTGGATTATGCCATGCTACCTTGTAAGAGATTGTATTGGAATGCTGGCAAACACAAAGTCACAATGCAAAGACCATTATCAGCATATTCACTGCTTTGAGAACCTCAACTCAGACAAATCTTCAAACTGTTTCTGCCACCAAACTATTAATTTTCAGTGGACTAGAATGCCAATACCCCACTTAGTGGTACCTGCACCTTGTCGAGGTGGTCGGGCTTGAGTACCTCAGTGACCCCAAGAGCTATGCTGCCGGTAGCATAGCTACTGGTAGGGCCTCCCTAGCCAGATTGGTCGAGGGGGAGAGGTCAGACTAAGAGAGGTACCCTGGTCCTCCAGGTTGGGGGTTGGTCGCAAGGCTAACGACCTTGCACCGTAAAAAGGAAGATGTTTCGAAACCTCAATCAAAGCCTCGGACAGACAGACCTAACAGAGGACCGAATGGAAGAGGAGAATTGAGGAGGCCGTGAACCGAATACGGACCGGAGAGCCATAGAAAAAGAATGACAATATTAACCACTTTCACACTCCAGATATAAAACAGAGCTTATTTAGTTTGTTTGTGTGCAAGTCATAAAAATTAACCTCCATGACAATCAAATTTTAATCAATATTCTATGATAAATTTGGAAAAAATTTAAGCAAACTATAATTTTAAAATAATGATAGACACGTAAGTACTTGTAGCAGTTACCTCACACTCTACACTATGATAAAAACAATAATGTTTACAGCAATTTGAAATCAGTAAAGGTATGTAAATATCATGACAGCAATCTGCTAAACTGAAGAGGAATTTGGAGACTTTAAAAACACTTCGTGCTATTAAAGTATTACATGCATAAACGTGTGAATATAAAATGCTCTCGTATAATAGCTCCTGAAATAAATTAATAACATGACACACTCTTAGTTTTTATATAGGACCATGTTAATAATATCAACTAGTAAATAACAAATTGCTGATAGAAGACTGAATAACTGAAAGCCTTTGGAAATCAAAATCACTGAGCGGACAATGCAACGCAAGCAGACTCTGCAAGGTACAAACATTTTTTCTAGCAAGATCTGGTTACCTGGGACAAGATATCTTGGCCGGACAAGAAACCACATAGTAAAAGCACTTATGTGACCCAGTACAATCAGATTATGAACTTATTGTACCTGTACAATGCATAATTTTGCTGAACCTTGTCAGCATGCCCAATGTTCTTTTGTTCTCTATGGAATGTGTTGGCACGGAATGTTCCAGATTGACCTGACCCTAGCTGAGTTATATTTAGTGCTGCAGTAGGTAGAATAAGTTGGCTGTTGTTTTAAATTAGACCAACTCCTGCACAGCGACAAACACCCAACAACATGCTGTTACAGATGCACTACCAAATGTGATCAAAATAAAAGGCATTAACTAAAAATGTACGTTACTTACAATCAGTTCCCACTAAAGGTAATCTATTTAGTAAAGATGAAAATATAAAGAAGATATGAAATGCTAACATATACACTTCAGGTGATCAACAAACTCTAGTTTAAATGTAACGAAAAGTACATCATGTTCAAATTACAGACTCTGCAACTATCAAGTGATAAAAGTACAACACAGAGCCTCCTACAACTTGAGCATCAAGCCACGGCCTTTTATAAGAAAGTAAACTGTAAATGTATCAGACTATTTACAAAATACTAATACTCTGAATATAATGTCCGACAACATTCAGTATAAAACAGTGAACAACTACTGGCCAAACCGCATCCACAGAGAAGCATAAAGATGGACAGTCACAAAGGGTACAATTACATGGCTTGATTGCATTTATAAGCACCCACAGAAAAATACCCAAGAAGAGGGTAGAAAAGATGAGAACAGTGGGTAAGGAAAGCCCTCACACAGGATTAAGAACACGGCAGAGGGAGCTGTAAGATGACAGAGATACGTAGAGACATGAGGTGGAAACAAACAGCATGTCTCATCTACTAGATTATGATGATTAATTCCAATCCTAAAATCCCACTCCTTGGTTCGACACAACACACTATACAATGACCAAAACTTTTACCTTCAAAATGTCCAGGTTTCATAACAACAAATTCAAAAAGGTCTTTGTGTGTCTTAACAGAATTAATGTTTTCCAGAAACATTTTGAGGAATTAACGTGAAAGTTTCTAGGACATAACAGATCAAAATTGGGTGCAAGGGATCTGTTACACCTGCCAATTACAAATTATTTAATATGTTTTTGCATACAAATAAATGGGCATTAATACATACTCCACTGAATCCCAAGGACTTCTTTCCAGATTTGCTTTAGTTGGATGAAACAGATGTTTACATGAACTTAAAGGTATCAAACTTGCTTTTCAGACACAGCTTGAGAACAAAACAAAAGTCAGCAATTGAAATATCTCGTGTAGTCATAAAACGTTAATTACACCCAGCAGTCCCTAAAAGAACCGGTATGTTGCTCTGATAGATCTCTGTTGTCTTACTACCAACTCTTAAGGCCATGGCTGACAGCCAACAGACTGCGAGAACACTGCCAAAAGCCATCCTCATTATGGGATGAGCGGTACAAGTCGAGCAGAGGGGGAAAAAATCATTCAATGCTGGCAACATCAAACAGATAGCATTTTTTGACTCCACATTTGCGCATCTGACATTAGTGAAAGACACTCGACCAATTAGAAAAATTAAACCAACACATTTGTTAAACTCACCCAGAACGTCAATAAATAATGACCTAATTCTCATACTGACACGTAACCCAAAATAACCATCTTTACATATATCTAGTGTTTCTCTCAAAATAATTTTCAAATCCAGTGCATACGGCGAGTGTCACAGAACAGTGTAAGAGAGTTCAAGGATATGGTCATTACTTTCCTCGCTTCTAAATCATCACTCCATCGCTTATGTTAACATGATCAGTTACTTGGCAACTAACACGCATAATAAAATATACAACTTGATTAAAATCAGTGGACTAATACACTACGACACACAAAGCCGGGTATGAGGTCTGATCAGATATTTTCTGGACTGTATGCACACTGTAGCACAACACCTTTCATTATCACCTGGCCACTCAGATTTTCAACGGTGCATGAAATGCTTTCTACGAGAATTACACAAGTTGTGAAGACAGAGAATGGAGAATAAGGAAAAGTATACAATATTGCTCCATTAAGGACATCTGAAATCACGCACATCCTCGACGCAAGTTATTCACACTTGAGACATTTGAAATCATGCCCATCCTCGACGCAAGTTATTCACACTTGACAGGGATTTGCAACACAGGAAAAACCAAACATATCAAAAATATCTCACACCTGACTTAAATATAGCCTAAAGCTGCTAACAAATACCAACAACTAAAATCACAAAATCATTCTATAGAAGCTAATAGTCACTCAACTAATCAAGAAAATCGCACATATATCTTCACTACATGCCGTAGGTCCGTAAGTTATCCAGATGGTGATAAGACGCACAATACAACAGATATATAAAAGAACAATTATAAAGATTTCACACAATATAAGCAGAAATTCCAAATGAAGAAGTGATATTTTACATTAAATCCACCTATTTCATGCAGTGCCTAAGTTATACTACCCGACAAGAAAACCTTAAAACATTATGACCTGATTGTAAAAATTAGAAATTAAAAAAAACAGAGGAAAGGAATCTTCGATGCCATTTTATTTATAAGACTTGTGAGACTAGACTGTAGACAAAAGTTCAAAATTGATTCCAGCACAACACGCGCTCTTCTGAAAACATGGGAGGTCAGAAATTGGTCTATGAAGCTGATTCTCATTCCTTGTGCTGACAATGTGAATAGCAGAATTGGCTTGAAAATGTTCTTTGTCATTTACGATGAAAATATAAGAATATGTATTCACACGGAAGAGCCGAGATCTCTAAAAAGATTTCTGAATGAATTTCTACGTTTGACACCAGCCATTAAAAATCCAATAATTTTCTCTTGTAAAACGAATTATCTGTTTGCTGTAAGATAAATTACCCCCACAAACTATTCCATACTTCATTATGGACTTAAAATAGGCAAAATAAACTGATTTGAATGAGCCAGTGTTGCTGACATGCGTAACTGCGTGACATGTTCCACTTAACAGTTTATCAATTTGATTTGTGCGATTTTGAGTTGTGTGGCTTTTATGAAACCTGAAGGTCAGTTACTGTGCTCACAAGAGCCCCACCACCACTGGTCTGTATCTGGAACCAGAGGAGTCCAGCCCACACCTACTCATCTTATTTCCATATCATACTTGCCTTCAGACTTACAGACTAAAATTTTGTATGCATTAGTTATCTCCTCCATGCATACTATACACCCACTAATTCTCACTTTTCAATCTGACCATCCTAATAATATTTAGTGAAGAATATATCTTATGGCATTTCTCATTGTCATTTTATCAATCATCCAGCTATTTCATATATTTTAGTTCCAAACGTTCTTCCCAGTAATCTGCGCTCAGACAATCGTTATGTGAGAGGCGATGTTACATGCACGCACATAGATTCGACACTATATAGTCCGAGCTACTGAAAGTGTCATTAAATAAACTATAAAAAAAAAAACACGCACACAGGAGAGCAAAGTGGGTGGGGGGGAAGAACTATATTTCTGTATCAAATGGTAGCAAGCATTCCCCAAATTTAACTTCCTGATTAATAAAGTTTTGATTTGTCACATCTTTGCAAGATGTATATACATTTTGATTTTGTCCTGCACTCTGGTGACAACAAAGTATGAATTTTCACTGTGTTTATCTGAACAAACTCTTTACAAACAAGTAATGAAGTTTCTGTATTTCTTTTGCACAATAAATTAACACCATCAGCACTGACCAGAATCTAATGTGTCCCATTCAATTCCAGTCTCTTCAGATTTGTGCCTAAACACAATGAGACTGAAATAATGGCCAAACTTAACAATTTTTACTTCAGAAAAGTACACCAGAAAATGCTTACTATAAATATAAATCACAAAGTGCAGCAATGCAAACCAACATTGGAAAATGATGTCGGACTACGTACTATTTACTGTTTAATTATTGTTCTTAGACACATTTAATGAGATAGCGTTAAGCAGTTTGCAGTGTGGGGAACATCTTAGGAACTTGGGTACTCCAAAGAGTACATCTTTCCAGTCTTGTTAGTTAATGTTAAATGACGGGAACCAGCACAGCAATGTCAGTGACATGTGAACTTGTTTGTAATCTTAACAATAAAAATTTCAGCCCTAAAGATGGAAACAGTACACTCCTCTGGAACTAATATCTACTCCACAAGTCCACATGGTGCCACAATCAAAGAGGTCCGACACCGACATCTTTACCACTTTGAAAGCCTTGGATCTCATGAGGTAACATGTCTGCACAAAACCATGCAAAAACAGAGAAACCTAACAAATACGACGAAACCTTTCAATGACAAAGTTGCATTGGTATCCGGAAGGAGGAGGAAAATCCACATTAGGCCGTATGCAAGCAATAATGCAACTGACGCGAATGTAAAATCACCATTACCTACATCTGAAAAGCAGCACATAGCCAAAAAATTGTTTCTGTATATTCCAGTAATTAAAATGTGTGTATTTAACATGTTTCAGATTTTGGTGTCAAACAACTGTGTGCAACAAGCAACTGAACTTCAGCAATGAATGTGTTTTTTTTAAGCGGGTCAACACCCAACTATTCCTGTAAAATTAATCTTCACAGATACAATTTTAATTATGTTAAATTAACCTCCATTAACCACTGTTGAATAGATCGGAAGTAATAGGAAGTCTATGTTCATGATAAACCACATGATGCCTATCAAATCTAAAACTTCTTGACGATGGTGAAGAATCAATTGAATAAAAATTTCCTTCGATACGGATTAGCTCTATCTAGTGGGCCCAACTGTGTAGGAACCTGAAGACGGAGATAGAGTCCCATCTCCGAAACGTCGTTTTTTTTACGTTTTATATTTACTAGACGATGGAAGGTCCGGAGATAGGGATTAGCTCTATCTAGTGGGCCCAACTGTGTAGGAACCTGAAGACGGAGATAGAGTCCCATCTCCGAAACGT
>NW_019061381.1:94630-106675 GCF_000696155.1 Zootermopsis nevadensis
ACAAAGAAAGATTTCCAGGGATGCTTCCAGGCTTGGCAGCGGCGCTGGGATCGTTGTGTTCACTCCCAGGGGAACTACTTCGAGGGTGATGGATGAATTTAATACCTTAGATAAGTGTACGGGTTTTTATACGCGCAGTCTTGAAACTTTCCGATCGCACCTCGTAAAAAGTGAGGAAGTGTGTTGATTAGCTAATCAACTGCCCATAAATTTACAGCCACGGCTCAGGATTTATGTTAAGGTTACCACTAACAGTTTATAGGCCGCTTTGAATCAATGATTTAAGTTTAGACTGGTGACATCGACTTAGTAGCAAGTGTGAAAGCAATTTCCCTGGACCCCACTCGACCTGTTTCTTTCCAAAACTGCATAAAATTACTCGTACGTCTGCCCTCTTGCGGGGAGGGAAGGTTAATTACGATTTTACACCTGCTCGTAATTGCAGTTAACCTGGAACGCAACCTCTAGTAAACCTCGTGGCACATCGTCCACAAACAGTTGGCCTTCTACGGGAGCGTTGCCTGCATAAGGGCGGTAACAAATCGCAGAGTCTCTCTTCAACATAAGATTTATTCATCGAATCTTACCTTCTTGTTAACAAAACAAGCGTGCGAATTGCAATCTCAAACGTTTACACTTTCCACAATTTGTAAAAAAAATTACAAACAATATCTAAACGTTCCTCCTTTAATCTCTACTCTTTCGACTGCATAAAGGAAATGATTATTGTGGGGCCTTGAATTTATATTACAAACTGACCAACAAATATAAGGCCTAAGATTGTACTGAAAGTATCAATCTGTAAATGTAAAACGTTTTCTTAAAAGGTGACATCGGTCCATTCCTGATATACATAAATTTAATGTCATAAGTATTGTAACTCAACTGCAATACAACACAACGCGAGTTAGTGTTGGACTCTTACAAATACAGCAGTTCTGTTTGCTGTGTAAAAGTATTAATTATACAAATAAATATGTACCAAAGCTGTGAATCTTCGAAAATATATCACCGTACATCACTATCTGACAATCCTGTAAGTGGCTCTATCTCCGTCTTCAGGTTCCTACTCAGTTGGGCCCACTAGATAGAGCTAATCCCCGTCTCCGAAACGTCGTTTTACTTTTTATATTTTATTTACTACACGATGGATATTATTTTTATTATTAGTGTTCTGTCTGATGACAGGTCCATATGAACAGGATCCTTCCATCCTTTTCTCGGACTGGGACCTGTTCATATACGTTCTTGGCAGATGATCCAGAAGTGGTTTGCCATTGCCTGCTTCTGTGTGTGAATAGAGTAATTGTTGGGATGCCACGGAGAAAATCTCCGTGTTGCCTAGACCACGGCCTCGCCCAACACAAGTTATAAATTCGGGCACCGCCGGGAATCGAACCCGAGACCCCAGGATTACAAGGCCAGCGTTCTAACCGCTAAACCACCGTGGATGGATAACATCCAGGAAAATTTTTATTCAAAACACAGAATATTATTATTTGCGAGTTACGCGATGATTCGACTGCAAACGGCATAAGAACGATTTACGACTGGTGAGATGTAACACTTTTGGTACTCGCGTGGAGGAGTAGAGCGAAATATCGGAGAGGGGAACCAGTACCGACCAGATTAAAACAGCTTACAGCAAAGACACGATTAGCCTATCTAAACGGGGCAGGACAGAAAACGTTGTAAATCTGTAAACAAAATTCTATTTTTTAAAGACATTATAATGTATATTTGCGTCTGGGCCTTCCTTTTCTTTGTGTCAAGGTCAAGACCTCAAAATGTAGTAGGCGCTTGGTACAGGAGTGTGATTCATCTCGCTGCACGCTGAGTTAGTTGATAATTAATAAAATAGGCACGGATAACCGAAGGTAAGATAACATGAACTGTGCTGAATTTAATTAAGGACGAATAGTATAGTATTTCCACGGTCTCTCAGCAGAGGAAAATTCAAGTTATCGTACGATCCATGAATGCCCCCCACGACTGAACTTCCTAAACCACCTTAGGATATGTTTGCGTAACTTTGCGAGTACTTTCTCGCTGAAGAAACTTCGCAGATATTAACGACAGTTTACCACTATAGGACTGAAAAAAATATACAAAAAGTTTTGATAGTTAAAAACATGGTCGCTTCTCGTAACAGGATGATCCATAGTTGAACTTTAACAAAGTCTAAACCAATACAAAAGTTGTCAGTGGAACCACGGTTCCGGATAATTTGACGTAAATACGTCTATACGGAAAGGAAGTTTATATATTGGCTTTATTCTGAGTATTTCCTTTATACATGCTTTACAATTGCGTAAAGTTTGATTAAAACATTGCTTATTCAACTTGAATTAGTTACGCTTAAGATGGCTCTGTGGTAGTTGAATGTAATGTAATGTAACGTTTCCTAGGTAACAACAATTCCGAGTAAACACGACGTTCCCTAAGTACACTTGTTACACTTTTTGCCGAATTACCCTTCCTTATAGACGTATTTACGTCAAAAACACATTAGCTTTGCCAGCAGCCGACTACAATACACCATCGGAAGATCGCGATGAATCAATGAACCAGAAAATATATGTAACCTGCCGAGGCCTAATTTAAGGAACTCGGCATTTGATTGGAGGGACTGAGAAAAGTCACAAAAATGGTGTCACGGTATTCGGTATCCGAGATGAGATTGGAATCCGGGTCTCCTAAATACGAAAATGCAGCAAGGCCGTGGTCTAGGCAACACGGAGTTTTCCTCCGTGGCATCCCAACAATTACTCCATTCACACACAGAAGGCAATGGCAAACCACTTCTGGATCATCTGCCAAGAACGTATATGAACAGGTCCCAGTCCGAGAAAAGGATGGAAGGATCCTGTTCATATGGACCTGTCGTCAGACAGAACACTAAATAAATAATAATAATCAGGTGGTAAAGATTATTCAGTAGTAGTTAACTGTAGCTTACGTAATATGAACACCTGTCATACGTGTAATTTTCTGATTTGTATAATCTTGGAAATTTCACTGTGCAAAGTCACACTATACGATGAGATACTGTGAATGTATTAAGTACCATCTACTGGCTTTAGCACCAAAACAACTACGTTATAACTCATAAGCAGTGAGGCAAATATTCGTCTGCCTGTCAGTCAGCTAACGTTACCTCCCCTAGAGGTCGGATGCCTCCACGACCCTTACCAATGTATCCAAACGCCGACAGAATAATGCATGGCACACACGTTCAAATATCTTAAATTCTTTGTCTTTGGCTACAAATTCATGGGCCTTCCACCTCTGTTATGGAAGGAATACACACACAAACACAAGGACCTGACAAAAATCAGCTGAAGTTGCTTAGTTCCTCAGAGGTCAGAGGTGAGTAGTGAACTTAAAGACGAGGGAAATGTGTGCTGTGATTGCCGATTTCAAAAAAAACGGTGTAAAAGCCCGGGCATCTAAAACGAGAAAACTAAAGTGAAGTCACGAAACTGTGCTAGAATTTGGGGTCTCGGGTTCGATTCCCGGCGGTGCCCGAATTTATAACTTGTGTTGGGCAAGGCCGTGGTCTAGGCAACACGGAGTTTTCCTCCGTGGCATCCCAACAATTACTCCATTCACACACAGAAGAAGGCAATGGCAAACCACTTCTGGATCATCTGCCAAGAACGTATATGAACAGGTCCCAGTTCGAGAAAAGGATCGAAGGATCCTGTTCATATGGACCCGTCGTCACACAGAACACTACAAATAAATAAAAAAAACACGGCACATCAACTGAACAAACCGAAGCCTCTACAGTATCACGGCAAAGCTTAGCTCTACGAACCAAATGCACACGAAACGCCAATTTTACAACCGAAAAATTTCAGGATGGTTCATACGACAGTCTTCAAATTTTAAAACTGTCTTCTGTCTATACAATTCCACATTTATTCCAAACCATTGGCTACCAACCTCAGTTCTTTGGAGATGCAAAGAAAATAATAATAAACTGATATAAACCAGGGTTACTAGAATATTATTTATGGTTTAAACAGCTACACCTTTAGTAACTATGATTACAGCATACAGCTTCGGTAAAGGCTGATTAATCACAGAGAATGTGCTATCTCAGCATTTGTATAGAGGAACGTAAGAAAAACCACGAAAAACTTTGCCGGGGGGAGACGCTTTCGGGGTGAAATTTGAATAAGGGGGGCCCCTCGAATACAAATCAAGAGTGGAAACCATTCAACCGCGACACTGGGTGATCCCTAGAACACACCTAGAAAGTTAAGAACTAAGAGTTAATAAGCAGAACTCGTACGATGACATTCAACGTTTTCCATTAGAACTGTTCCTTCCGAAAGTTATGTTTGCCTCTGCACTGCTATCTAGTATGAGCGAGCATTAACATATAAGTTAAAAACTGGTCCAAGCACACGACGAACGTCTTACGTCCAAGTCTAGAACAAGACATTGCTTTTACACTTTGTCTCATTAATTAGACTACTGACCTTTGAACTGCGCCAGAGGAGAAAGTACACACAAGCAGACAAACGAGAACGGTTCTCTTGAAACCAAAGCTGCCCCACACACACTGACTCCACTGTAGTCACCGCACAATGTGATTTGCAGGCAGACGGTCGAGAGAGGGAGCTGGGCTGTCACAACAGGTAAAAATAAAGCTAACTGGGGGAATGGGTCTCTACTAGTGGAACGAACTGAGCTGGCCTGGCAGAGGACTGAACCTACGTACTGAAGATTGTACGTGCTCACTCCTACTCCACGCCAGCTGTATCCCCCTCCCCCTCCCCCCACCACTTCTCTTGCTACATTGCCCGCTTACCCTGGACCACGAGTTGCGTCCCAGCCCGGCCAGACGGTAGGTAGCTACGGGAATGTTGGATCAATGTCTACATGGAAACCCTGGATCAATCGCCTCCCATCTTCGAGAGACATTCTACCGTGCCTACATGATCAGATCTCACCTTACAATAAAATATTTCAGTTGCAGTCCACCTCGAGGAATTGTTTTCGCAAGACATTCTGTGTTATGGGACTTCAAAACACGCCTATCTTAAAAAATCTCGGCTTTCCGCTAAAGCTACTTTAATATTCGTTAAATGTTTTCTTTCCCTGTGTTCTTATGTACGTGAAGTATACAATCAAGTAGTTCCATTTCACTTTAAAGCAAAAAGTTGTCAGCGGAACCACGGTTCCGGAGAATTTGACGTAAATACGTCTATATGGAAAGGAAGTTTATATATTGGCTTTATTCTAAATATTTCCTTTATAAATACTTTACAATTGAGTAAAGTTTGATTAAGACATTGCTTATTTAACTTGAATTAGTTACGCTTAAGATGGGTCTGTGGTAGCTGAATGTAATGTAAAGTAATGTAATGTAAGGTAAGGTAAGGTATTTTTATTTAGTGTTCTGTCTGACGACAGGTCCATATGAACAGGATCCTTCCATCCTTTTCTCGGACTGGGACCTGTTCATATACGTTCTTGGCAGATGATCCAGAAGTGCTTTGCCATTGCCTTCTTCTGTGTGTAAATGGAGGGCTACACGATTAAAATTAGGTAAATTTCCCCAAACGTCACGAGGTATTTCTCGAAAACATTCCTAAATAAAGACTAACATTGGAAACAGGTTCATATTCAATTGAGATATTTCTCACTGCTTTTGTTTATCAGTCTTGAGGAAGGTATTGATTTCTGATTATATTATTCCTTCGCCAGTAAGACGCGTCCTAGTTCTACATTTGACGTACGTCATTACACTGAACACTTGATTACAGCAACAGGTACTGGCAAACGCCTTCATTAACAAAATGTGTTCAGATATCGGATAATTTTTATAACACAAAGGGGGGGAAAAGCCTGGGGAACGCAGAAAATACACAGGCGAGAGGTACGCGGGATGAGGATTGATGCACCTGTCACACAACAGCGTATTGCTCACGTCATGTATAATTACGATTCCGTAAAATTTAAACATTTCAAAGCAGATACTCTGCACTGACATACATTTTTCGTTCTCACATAAAAATTTCACGAGATCTTAGTGATGACATAAAACCTATTTAGCACTATAAATCTCAATAACAGTCTGCAAGCAGTGTTAGTCATAGCACACACATTTGACAGCAGAATTGCATGAACATGTCTCATTGCTGTCAGCCCCAAAGTACAAAAGTACTACAATTTTTTTTATTTCAATTACGTAAAAGTAATTAACGTAAACCTGACTCAAAGATCATTTCAGAATACTTATTTTAGGTTAAGGAAGTCTGGAAAGTGCAACCCGTACCGAAATACAAAGAATTTCCTCATGCGTTCTTCGCAATGCGCATTTATATGTATTAAATCTGCCACCTAATGGCACGTGTCCAAACCAGTATTTGCTAACTATAGCAAATTACCTCCAGTTGCCAGTCTCAAATCACTTAACCTTACACGCAAAACCCATTCCAGTCTTACCTAACCCAAGCACAACTCACATAACTTCCCAGCCAAAGGTAACCTAACCTAATCTAACCCAATCCTTGCCAACCCAGCTTAATCTTACAAAACAAACCGAAAAGTAGCACAGCTCAGACTAACCTGATGCAAAACCCACTTCGATTCCCTCACTCAGCCGCCACCACGAGTATCCACCAATGTAGAAATCGCAACCTCGGTTATGTCGAACAAATCTTCGCCGAAATCGGTCCAGTAACCACGTTAACCATCGTCACCTCGTATTCTCTCTTCCTGACATAATCTAAACTAACACAGTAGCCTGACGTAGTTTAATCCAACCTTACCTAATTTAAAGTCCTCACTTCACCGAACCAAACGCAACAAACAAAAGTTTCAAAAGTTTCAAAATATAAAAATTCTACGAGTTCTCAAAAATTTCAAAAAGTTTTAAAAATTAAGTTCTAAAAAATTAAAAATAGTGAAAAATCAAATTAAAAACTCAAGTTACCAGCATTTGTAAATTCTCATAACTTTCATTATCAGAACTTATGATTTTTAAAATATTAAAGAAAACCATAATTTTTTTAATTTCAAAATCAGAAAATTTACAATTCCCATATTTGGATCTAAACACTTAAAATTAAAATTTAAAGTTATCCTAAACACAGCTTTCTTAACCCAAAGCAAACAAACCTAAACCAAACGTAACATGTCCTAGCCTGGTGTAAAAAGGACGTAACTTAACCCAACCCAACCTAACCTAACCGTATATATGCTAAACCATCGCAACCAGATCTAACCCAACATGACCCAGAAAAACAATCCTCGGAACACTTCGGCTGGTTCTCCGCCTACACCAAAAAGAATCACGATTACCATGGTAACCATAACGTACGCGATAAAAGTACATAAAACGTAAAGCTGTCCCGCTATACGCCATGTACGCACTTGGGGGGAGAGAGCGTATAGCTCCTATAAACTCTTAACCTCGGCACCAGATGGGGGTGAGTGGTCAGCGTCACCCCCGGGAAAGGACCCCGGTACCCATTGGACAGGAGGCTGGGTGGACCCCAGAGCCGGTCGAACTGAGGCAAAATATAGATATCAAGATCTAAGATTATTGCAGAACGTTGTGGCCTCAGATTATCAAAATCGCCTGACAGGGTAGGCGCGTCATGGATTTGGCATTGGCTAAAACAGATCCACAGACGAAAGCCAAGATTACCTTGCTTTTTTAAAAAAAAGGACGAGAAAATCAGACGTTCTGTTCAATTTAACACGTGAACGTAGAAAGCGTCCATACTTTGTTGTGGTGAAGTTATCGCAAAGGAGAATTTAAATAGGGGGGGGGTGCAGGTATTTGAGAAAACGCGCGTCTCTTCTGTTGGCAGTCATAAGAATTTATAAAATTACGCACGGTGAAAACTACAGCCAAGTGGTAGAAACAACTCATATTGACGAAGTTGACAATGCTAGAAGACACTATGGACCAGTTAAAAATCCGAAATTTTAACTACACACCGACGTAAAACAGACCCTGATGGAGTAACTCAAAAACTTCAATTTGTCAGATACTGCACGGAAGAAAACTTTCTCATAGATTTCGTGGACTGTCGAACGCTCACAATGAGGACTACAGTCAGTTGTATGATGAAGGCATGACTTCTGAAGATACTTCTTGGTGAAATAGTTTCGGAAATTGTACAGATACAGGACTCAAGAACAACAAAATTCAAGGTAAGTTTATTCCGACCTAAACTTCGTACACTGTCAGCATTCACAGCGGCTTTAGAATCACGTTACATTTAGCCACAATGATATACTGAGTTCTAATAAATAAATTTAAAAATTTAACATGGGAGGCGCTGTGAAAGTTTGCCTATTTTCAGTAATGTGCGATCACTTCTATTGTAATCGGAGGCAATTTGGTTATCAAGACTACATGTACTACAAGAAGCAAGCAAGATTTTTTAATAAAATGACTCTCCATATTTGTTAAGATATATTTTCTAAACTCAACAGATAAAACACCTGCGTTTAAAATCCAAAATGAAACAATTTAATCATTCTTACAAACTTCCGGATTTAACCCAAAAAAAAAGAGAAAGTTGGATTTGAGATTTTCACGGCGGTAAAGATGGTTGTGTCGTGAAGTTTTGTAGAAGTTAAACTACCAGACTACAAGGCACAACAATCCAGAAGACAGCCATCTTCAAAAAAAATACGTTTAGAAAAGCCTTGGTGACACCAACATGTGACCATAAGTATCTCCAATATAATGTTAATAAAACGAAAAAAAATATAACCCAAATTCTAACCCAATCCACTAATTTGTAGAGAAATTTAAAAAAAAAACACTTTTCAGTCCTAACTTTTTATAATGTCGCTGAATTCGAAATCTCTTTATACATACAATCGGCAAAGCTGACAAGTCACCTTTCTATAAAATCCTACGAATCCCTGACAGAATGTGTATTTGAAACTGAGTTTGAAGCTGTCTCTTCCTAATTTTTTGGATTTACATTACAAACGAATACCTTAACTTCCCAAAACCAGCCATCGACGTATTATTACTGCCTTTCGTCAAAACATATATTTTCAACGACGAAATCCTAGCACGGCAACCACCTTCAACTAGAAAGTGGCTTCCCAGTTGCAATACCAGCCTCAGGCCACCTACGGGTTCTCAAATACGCGGGTCCACCTTTCACACTAATTAAAGATAAGTTAATTTCTTCTAATATAAAATAGCGTATAGTGCACGGCTTGTATATAATTGCACCAGAATCGTGAAGTCTAAAACAAGCCACAAGCTAAATTTCGCCCGTCCAACCGGCACGCAGTCACCTCGGAGATCGACACATCGACAAGAATGTTTACACAGAAAGGCGCCTGGATTAAATATGAACGGGATTTTAGCCGGGCCCCAATGCTTCGTGCCACCAACTACCTGAACGAAAAAGTATAAATCCCAGGGGTACTGATCACTGTTCGCGTACCCCCAGATATAATTTATCTTCAACTTTGTACCCCCAAAGTTGTTGGTGTATAATTCAAATTATACATAATATATAATCTACATCTAAAATAAATTAAATTACTGATTATTCAGTGTTTCTCATAAAATAATATATATTTTTTTTAAATTTCATGTACCCCCTAAGATGTCTTCGCGTACCCCCAGATATAATTTCTCTTCAACTTTGTACCCCAAAGTTGTTGGTGTATAATTCAAATTATACATAATATATAATCTACATCTAAAATAAATTAAATTACTGATTATTCAGTGTTTCTCATAAAATAATATATATTTTTTTTAAATTTCACGTACCCCCAGGGGTACGCGTACTCCAGGTTGAATACCACTGGTTTAGAGGACTTAGGGCTACGACATCTTGTCCTTAAAAAATTAAAAGAAAGAATTGTTCGGACTACTTTATTACAAGCAAGGCGCAAAATGCCCTTTTAAATTTGATCAGACCATTCTGAGAGCCGAGTTGCATATTGTACAAAACATTCATTTACTTCAGCTTCAAGTTGATATTTAAAACAAAAGACCAGCTGATACCGCCAAACAGTGCAACTTTTAATATTTAATATTAATTATATAAACACGCTAACAAGTGTAATATTTATTTCAGGAACCATCCTAAAACAGAATACCTCGGGACATGAATTATTTTATTGTGAGTAAATAGCCGAACGTTAGCTCAGGTTTAAGGCATGTTACATCTTTCGGAGGATATTCGATTAAAACATTGGCCACAGTAACAAAAAAAGTAGTTTTCCTCCTGCAGACTGATTCTGCCAATGTGCAATGAAACAGGGCATGGCCTTTTACGTAGCCACAGAATGATTTAATTTCGTTATATTTGTTTAAATCTTGTCAGTCAAATCACAATAAAATTCCCATTAAATATTAAAATATTACTAAAATTAACATTTAAATATTTAAAATGATTTTTTTTGTATCTTATATGCGTCATGTTTGTGTTTGATTAAATATATTTATTTTGTACAGTCTATACACAAACGTTTGAAGTTTATTGGTGTTGTAAAAATTATATAATATTAAAACATTCTTTGTGCAAAATATTATATTAGCGCTCTTAATCGTAAATACGATTTTACATTATATTTTTTAGCGCTTTTATTAAAACGACATGTTTCGACGGGTAATACCGTCGTCTTCAGGTTTTTATCAATTTAAAATATTTTAAAAACTATTAGATATTTGATGCAATATAATACAATAAGCAACTTACCATGAAAATGGAAAGCTACAAACAGAACTACGGATCATTATAATATATTGCATCAAATATCTAATAGTTTTTAAAATATTTTAAATTGATAAAAACCTGAAGACACTGTACAAAATAAATATATTTAAAATGATGTTCTCTATCGAAATGTTCGATTTACATTAGAGCATCACTTTTTTACACGACATGTTTCAGTTCTAAAAGAACCATCTTCAGGTGTATATAAAATTATATAAACTTAAATATAATTTCTTAAACGCAACTTTTAGTCAGATGTTTATCAGATTTAAAATGTTTTCTTCCAGATTTTATTGTATTTTTTTTAATTTCGATAATAAAAATGAAGTAGCCAACATTTCCTCGTCCGACATTCTACGCCATATATCAACTAAATTCAAATTAGCCTTTAATGCAGCTAGAAGAAGGCACAAATATGAATCGCCTTTTTATCTCGATGTTCCACATCACGGGATGCGAGAAACGTCGTAATAGTTCTCTCATCCGCCAGTACACGAACAAACCAGCAGCCAGAATACGATCAATAAACACCAAGTGCCATTCTTCTGTTCAACTCAACACTGTCGGATCGTAACCATAGCAACGCTGTTGTAACTGTATGGATCGTCCTCTATCAAGTGATGAAACACTTCAGCATATGGCTCCTAGATACAACATCGCACCCTAATTATATAATTTATCATTTCAGTCGTCTGCCTATATCTTGCACTCGGAATATCTCCGGTTCGTATACTCAAGATTATTTATTATTCATTTCATGAAGACGAATGACAGAATATCTCGAAACAATACAATTCCCTCCCCAACTAAGAATCTTTAAGTATCCTGCCAACATTATCATCGTCGCCAACCAAATGGTATCTACCTACAGGCTCAACACAGTCGAATCCAGCACTCAGTACGAAATGCGAAGAAATCCGAGAACCAGACACACAACCCATAGGGCGGTATCGCACTAGGATGCCATGGCAGCGACACCAACAGCGATGCCATGGCGTCCAGCTGCCAGAAAAAGACGCCAGACGAAATTGAGGGCTATTAGCAAAGAGAAATATCCATTTTTAATCAATTTAGAGAAAATTAGATTTACCTTTATCAAAACTACATATCTGGAGTGAATTTCAATTCTGTAACAAAGAAATAAGTAAAAAAAAAATTCTCCATATACACACACTTTGCACGTCCATACCATTATTGAATTTGAAATATTTCAGTTCTTGCAAATCACATGTAATATTACATGAACAAACTTTATTTAATAAAACATTATAAAAGCAGGTTTCTTCTTAATTCACATTATTTGTGATATATAGAT
>NW_019061381.1:115091-127309 GCF_000696155.1 Zootermopsis nevadensis
AAGAGAAATTATATCTGGGGGTACGCGAAGACATCTTAGGGGGTATGTGAAATTTTAAAAGAATATATTATTTTATGATAACACTGAATAATCAGTAATGTAATTTATTTAATTTATTTTAGATGTAGATTATATACTATGTATAACTTGAATTATACACCAACAACTTTGGGGGTACAAAGTTGAAGAGAAATTATATCTGGGGGTACGCGAAGACATCTTAGGGGGTACGTGAAATTAAAAAAATATATATATTATTTATGATAAACACTGAATAATCAGTAATGTAATTTATTTAATTTATTTTAGATGTAGATTATATACTATGTATAACTCGAATTATAAACCAACAACTTTGGGGGTACAAAGTTAAAGAGAAATTATATCTGGGGGGTACGCGAACAAAAAAGGTTGAATACCACTGGGCTAGATACGTTCCCTTATCTCCGGTGCACTTAAATTTTCTCCTAAACACGTTTCTTACTCGCAACACTAATATATATACATAAAGGGATCCCCTCCTTACATGGAGAATGCGAACTATAATTGCAGGTATTGTTTGTGTAATTAGTGATGGTGGCTGACAGAACAGCAGATCGCAGAAGGAAAGAAGTAAGCAGTTCTAGAGACAGGAACGCCAATCACATGAATTACACCATCGAATAAAAGCTTACAAAAAGAAACGTACGTCAATCCAATTCCAATATGGCTGGTGTACCAGTCCACCCCTGCGAGCATCACTTGAGGGTTCGGTCCAATGCACAGCAAAGGAATAATAATACAGGCAGTGTAAATGAAATCCATACTGGCACGTTTGATAAGTGAACCGGGCAGTAATTCCAGCACAAATAATCCCTGGTTAATAACGGGGTAGAAAGCAGGTGAGTAAAGCTGATAACGTTGGCCAATCGCCACCGCCTTCTAATGCGACCATTGTTTCTAAGCGGATTTAAAAACCGAGGAGACACAACACACTCGGCAACGGACGACGTATTGCGACTGCGCAGAAATATGCCCTAGCTCTCTGCTTGGCGGCCGGGTTGCCTACATTTTTGTGTCGTGAGCACAAACTCAGTTTAAAAACAAATGATACTGCAGAGTGATGATAATGAGATCCCGTATAAAGTATTGGCGCCTTCAGGAAAAACATCGGTACGTCTAATTCATGTTCTGGAAGCGAATAATCTGACATATACCAACACATGAACAGTATTTTCAAGTATGACAATCAAGGCCTTTTTAAACGAGACATCATAATGAGCTTTACAACCTCTACGAAGCATGGCAATCAAAACATAGACGTTGTGGGATGAGAAATGTACACATCCCAGAAGACAGAAATCTTCATAGTCTGATGACGGAGGCAGTATGACCTCTGAAACGTTGGTTAACATCTACCTTACTACACAACACAACAACCCAGAAGACAGAAATCTTCATACTCTGATGACGGAGGCAGTATGACCTCTGAAACGTTGGTTAACATCTACCTTACTACACAGCGCAACAACCCAGAAGACAGAAATCTTCACTCACCGCCGTGAAAACGTCAAATCCTACACAGGGGGGCTACTGCTAGTGGTGGCAGATAATCCCAAAAGCCTATTGTCCTTCATGAAAAGAACTTTTGAAGTCTAGTCCAGTTCCGCCTTTTCCAAGGTAAGTCAATCCTCAACATACATAAGTTTGCGGAAGGAAAGAACTTGGTCGAATTCTTATCTACGAGCGACCAAATGTAACACCAAAATATATGGCCATGATTTATCCATGGTTTACCAATGTTTCTACAACGTACAGTACAATCTACGCTCAAATTAGCAAGAGGGCTGTGCAAAGTCGAAAGGCAGATGCGTCAATTCATCCACGTAATTCCTTTTTGTTCTGCAACATGACTTCATGAAACACAGCACGGATGGACACTTCATCAAGTCAGGTGTACGCCTTTTAAAACATCAAAAAGAGCAAACAGCCAGAAGGAACTACACAAAGAAAGGAGCGTCAAAGCAACGTCGAACCTAACAACCATGAAAGCTCCATCGACCGGAAAAGAACACATATCGAAAGATTTGATCGAAAACGTGCCTCCATGTCTCATCTGCCTTCAACTTACGTACGAAAAGAAAAATTCATGAAGATGTCTGTCTTTTGGGTTGTTGCGCCATGTAATCAGAAGTTTATCGACGTTTCGGAGGTACCTGCTGCCTCCATTGTTACGGTTAAAACCTCACAATCGTCCAAAATTCCTGCCACCTCTACTGTTTCACGGAACATTACATCATGCACCAAATCAATGCAAGTCTGGCAGCCACAGCGAAATCATACAAACCCTTCCTGCATCTGTCGTCCAAGCAATTTCAATTCATTCCATAAAGTCAGGCGATGTTGGTAGCATATCACACCTGCGACGTGTCAGAAACAGAATTGATTCACACTTTCAATGGATGACTGGCGTATCACGTCTACAAATCTTTCCCCTCATTCGTTACAACTAGTTTTCATCACAGCTGTTCCTACGTAACAGGAAGTCGACATATCCACTGACACCACCAAGTCTCGAACGTTATCAACAATCAAAGCAAATTACGGGACGGTGACGAAAGATTTGTTCGCCGATTTGTACTTCTATATCGTTCCTGACACGTACCACGGTGGTCTAGCGGTTAGAACGCTGGCCTTGTAATCCTGGGGGTCTCGGGTTCGATTCCCGGCGGTGCCCGAATTTATAACTTGTGTTGGGCAAGGCCGTGGTCTAGGCAACACGGAGTTTTCCTCCGTGGCATCCCAACAATTACTCCATTCACACACAGAAGAAGGCAATGGCAAACCACTTCTGGATCATCTGCCAAGAACGTATATGAACAGGTCCCAATCCGAGAAAAGGATGGAAGGATCCTGTTCATATGGACCTGTCGTCAGACAGAACACTAAAAAAATAATAATAAACAGCCTAGATCAGTGGTATTCAACCTTTTTTGTTCGCGTACCCCCAGATATAATTTCTCTTCAACTTTGTACCCCCAAAGTTGTCAGAGTATAATTCAAGTTATACATAGTATATAATCTACATCTAAAATAAATTAAATAAATTACATTACTGATTATTCAGTGTTTCTCATAAAATAATATATATTTTTTAAATTTCACGTACCCCGTAAAATTTCTTCGCGTACCCCAGGTTGTAACCACTGGTATAGACCATTCGATGTTTAGTACATGGTTTTAATGCTTTAAAATAGCTGCTAGCGAGAAGAATGAGATTGGCGGGGCATGTAGCGCGCATGGATGGGACAAGAGGTGTGCACCGGGTATTAGTTGGGAAGCCTGAGGGGAAGAGACCGCTGGGGAGACCTAGACGTAGATGGGAGGATAATCTCAGGGGGGATCTATGGGAGATAGGCGTTGAAGGAGATTGGATTTTGTTGGCCCAGGACAGGGTCCGGTGGAGGGCTTTGGTTAATTCGGTGATGAACCTTCGGGTTCCATAAGCCATCTGGTTGGTTGGGTCCACTATTTGGGAAGCCTGAGGGGAAGAGACCTCTGGGGAGACCTAGACGTAGATGGGAGGATAATCTCAGGCGGAATCTTTGGGAGATAGGCGTTGAAGGAGATTGGATTTTGTTGGCCCAGGACAAATATAAATTATTAAAACAAAAACGCTTTTGGAAAAATTAAAGTTTTATTAGAGCGTCATGTAAAGGAGAAGTTATATGCGACCAACACAAACCAAAATGGCAGTTTTGCTATCTGGTAGAAATTTACGTTTCAAATGCCCTTTCTACCTCACTCATAGGGTCGATGCGTCATCGCTACAACCCAGAAGCAAAACCACCTTCACACGTGACTCAAAACTTCAAGACCACAAGAAGATGGTGCTCCCCCCCTCTAAAATAAATTATACCACTTTTCAGTTTTATTTTGTAAAAAAAATTCTTGTTACAGACCTAATGAAAGAAAATGTTGTTAATTAGCGTCCTTCAGTGCTGAAATAATAATTTCAGTCCTAAAGATAACACAAAAGCTACACGTTTATCCTCACAAACTACAAAAACTACGTGTATCAAAATTTTTTATTTACATACCAAAGCTGTTTTCCAGACTTGCAGATGCTCCAGTGACAACTACAGTGATTCAAACGTCCCTTTCCACCTGCAAGAACAAGTTTTGGTAGTGACGATTCAGAATTCATTGCTTTCAGACGCCAAAGTCCGAGCAAACCTCAATATTAACATCGCCATAAGATACGAATACGCAAACAGCAACAAAGAATATATTCTACTGTATGAAATTCCACGCATGCAAAACATATTTCTGTTAACATCCACGACTCGAAAGAAATTGTCTTTTATTCCTACCAATCGTTGAAAAAGTATAAATCCCAGGGGTACTGATCACTGTTCACGTACCCCCTAAGATGTCTTCGCGTACCCCCAGATATAATTTCTCTTCAACTTTGTACCCCCAAAGTTGTTGGTGTATAATTCAAGTTATACGTAGTATATAATCTACATCTAAAATAAATTAAATAAATTACATTACTGATTATTCAGTGTTTATCATAAAATATTTTTTTTAAAATTTCACGTACCCCCTAAGATGCCTTCGCGTACCCCAGGTTGAACACCACTGCTCTATATGGCATACGAAAGAAATAAATGCCAAAGCAGTGGAAGGAATCTATTACCGTACCAATTCATAAGGGTGATAAGACGGATCGAAATAATTGTCGAGGAATCTCCCTCTTTATCACCTGCCTACAAAATTTTATCCAAAATTCTTCTGGCGAGGTTGGCCTTATATGACAATTAAATCATCAAATTTTCTACATTCGCCAGATACTATTAAAAGAGAAGCTCTTTACCAGTTTTCTTGAATTTGGTATACCTACGAAGCTGTTCAGCCTGGTTAAAACGTGTTTAAGTGAAATCTCTAGCAAACCTCGAGTAGATAAACATTTATCCGATATATTTCCCTTTCATAATGGCCTGAAACTGGGAGATGCTTTATTGCCACTGCTTTTGAGCTTTGCCTTACAATACGACATCAGGTAAGTCCGATAATATCAGGGCGGTTTGGAATTGAATGGGACGCCACTGCTTTTGAGCTTTGCCTTACAATACGACATCAGGTAAGTCCGATAATATCAGGGCGGTTTGGAATTGAATGGGACACATCAGCTTTTGGTCTCTGCTGACTGATGATATTAATTTGTTGGGCGAAAAGCGACCAGAGAAACACTCTTTAAGGGCCAGTAGGGATGTTGGACTAGAAATAAATTCAGGAGAGACAAGGTACATGATCGTGTCTCGGCATCAGAATTCATGACAGAAACAGAATGTAAGGACAGCTAATGAACAGTTCGAAAATGTGACAAAATTCAAGTACTTGAGGAATGCACTGACAAGTCATAATGACATTTATGACAAAATTAAGAGCAGATTAAATCCACGAAATTTTAGCTTTTATTCAGTCTAAGATCTTCTGTCCTCCTGTCTCATAACAAACTAAAGATTAAAATATACAAAAATGTAATTTTGTCAGTTGTGCTATATGGGTTCGAAACTTGGTCTCTCAGTTTGAGGGTCTTTGAGAACGAGTGTTTTGAAGGAAGACATTTGGACCTGAAAGTGAGGACGACGGATCATTCAGAAAATTGAATAATGATGAACTCCACGGCCTACACTCCTCACCTGATATTATTAGGGTGATTAAATCGATGATAATGAGGTGGGAATATTCCTACAAATCGAACAGCTGTCTGGAAACAAACCCATGCCCACCGAGACTTTAAAAAACAGCTGACAAATTCAGTTAACTGGCAACCGATAACAGGAACTGCACCTAAAAATCATCCACCGAACATTGCGAAAGTGTCTAACATTTGTGTTAAGTACCGTCTACTGCAGTGAGTGGTTCAAGGAAACAAAGTTCCAAGCACAGCAGACCACACGCGGGTCTGCACATCGTGTTTTCTCGTTCACACGTAACACCGGCGGTGCATCAGAGTATTATACAAGCCCTTATTTTTTAAAAAAGAGTCCCGCGTCACGCAACAGCTCGCGAGTCCCCGTGATGGCATGAAGGACCTCCGAGGAACTGGTTAATTTCGGTTCTCTTCCTGGGGCATCGCCTCATCGAACCACCTCAATAACAACAACCTGGTCCACCCTCCACTCGCTGAGCAGACAGGCCACCGACCCCCAGAGGCAGTTGACCTTGGACCTGCGCATTCAGAGCGGGGTTCCTAGTGACCTGTCATCCCGTACACTATCGGGGAGATGGGGCCGAAAGTCACAGCCGCTTGCATTAACCACTGCGTATTTAACGGTAAACCAGTTGCTACGCTGACAGCTAAAATATTCTGTGGGCTAAGCATACTTGCGAAACGTCCGTCAACATTACCGTCCTGATGATGAAGTCTGTGAACAAGCACGAAACCGTCTCTGCGTTCCCGCAACACTCTTTGTTGCAGCAAGAAACAAAAACTGTTCCCTCGTCCGCCAAATCTGCATACTGGCTGGAAACCGCGAGCTAATCATCTGACGTTAGCTGCATGTGACGCATATGCCGTCTAACGGTATCTCTATGAACTACTGCACACACACCCCACAACACAAAAATTAATCCGAAAAAAATGCTTGCTGTTTTAATTGTTAACACAAATAGCGTATCATTTCGTGCAGAGGGTTCATGAATATCAAGAAAGCTTATTTTCACGTCAATGGGTTCAAATATATCGCGCATACATGTCACTAATCACGTGATGACTTTAAATTCAATCACGTCTCTCTTGTCAAAAAATCGCACGGTTCCTTATAAACGGATATAATTACACAATTAGGGTTACGACTCATTATACATCTCTATGGGTGTCATTATTTGGTCGCTGCAAACTAGTCTTCGCCACAGAGTGCTACCAACACCACCACAAGAACACTTCCTATGGGACACACAAATGTCCCACCCTGCTGGCACTCCAAAATCATAATCAAACTATGGGCGCCTTCTAGTTATAACAGGTGCCCGAAGCGACCTCCATCCACTTCAAGGCAGACGGGATAGCATGAGGAATATCCAAGTTCTGTGAACGTCGAACACACCCTCACGCTTAAAACACTTCGTCTCGTCTCTGGGCATGATTGAAGCATTGGGAGCTAAAGCGATATTTTGTGCATAGAAGTTTACAAGATTTAGTCCTCGCGGGTTGAGCAAGTCATAGCTATCCACGATGGGGAATTGGAGGATGTGCGCCAAGTATGTTGTTACAGAAGGGTGACCAGGTACTTGGCATGGTTGCTCACTAGCCAGGTATGCGTGTGTATTGGCAAGAAGACACTACCTTTTAAAAAACAGCAGTGCATGCATGTCTCCAAAGGTACAGTCCACATACCAGGAGAAAGTCCCTGCTAAGAATTCGATATACGCGCATGTGCAAGATTTCGCGGAGAGTGACGACCCATCCTAAAAGCATTCGTTCCACAACCACCGAACGAAAAACAGACAACAATCTTTCATGTGTTTTAATGGGTTCAGCTTTAAGATTACCTCACAGAGGCACAGCGATTTAATCCAGAATATTATCGCAACACCCGCAGAACACATTAAAAGTGCGCTCACTACACGCTACTCTTAACTGCTTGATGTTTTCAGTCTGTGTAGTAGCGTAAAACTCTGACGTACCACATTTCCCACCAATAGCAGCCCTCTAGGCAGTACACATTCCCCCCCGCACCGACCAGAAACGACTTCCTCAAGCAAGGTTTATCTCGTCATCCGTGGACAGTAGTCTACCATACAAGCCACATCATTATCAGTCATTATATCCTGCGGACAGGCAACATCGCTGTGGTCTAAAAATTCGCATTTTACTCAAATCGTAATAGTCAAGGAACACGGCATATTTACAAACTTTACTCGTGAATAAAATCTTTATGACAAGACAAAGACACAGCGTCATACGAGAGATTACTTCTCAAAATCTGTTTTGAATATTACACACCTTCGACATGGGGCACAATGTTACACGTACGCAAAGCGATATTCAAACTCCATCCATGTACGATGCAGCACGTCAACTTCTGTAATAGCAGCTGCAGTTCTATCTTCAAATCGTTGACGTAGGCCACCTGAGTTCGGTAGACCAGTCTTTTACGTTATTATTATTCAGTGTTCTGTCTGACGACAGGTCCATATGAACAGGATCCTTCCATCCTTTCCTCGGACTGGGACCTGTTCATATACGTTCTTGGCAGATGATTCAGAAGTGGTTTGCCATTGCCTTCTTCTGTGTGTGAATGGAGTAATTGTTGGGATGCCACGGAGGAAAACTCCGTGTTGCCTAGACCACGGCCTTGCCCAACACAAGTTATAAATTCGGGCACCGCCGGGAATCGAACCCGAGACCCCCAGGATTACAAGGCCAGCGTTCTAACCGCTAGACCACCGTGGCTCACCCCGAGAAAAAAGAATCCCATGGTGTATGATATCTGGTGATCTGACCGGCCAAGAACTGGGACCCTGTCTAACAATTTCATGCCAACACTTACGAAACTAACGATATTTATTTCCCCTATCTATTCAACACAAAGACGTGAACTGCCATATGAAATTTCTTACATCCATAATATTATTGAATTTTGTTGTAGAATGAACACTGTGGTACAAATGTACTTTCTCAATCTTCAAGATACAACAACGATGTGAGAAAATTAAATATGGAACTGGGAAACAGAGACGTCTATAGGAAAATAGGGACCCTGAGAATCCTCTTATCAGCTTCGAAGGTCTCTGAGATGACTGGCCAATCCCACTAGAATAAATACTGTAAGTGTGAATCAGTAACTAAAGTTGGTTTGACTGGAAACAAAGCCAACAGGCAATGGACACAGCTGGCGTCCAGTGAAGTATTTATCACGAGACAGCGAGTATAACAATTTTATAACAAACAAGACACTATTCTGCATTAAGTTGTGGGAAATGCCCGAGTTATTTTAATACAGTATTCTACATAACAAACATTTTCTTACTTCTTTTGTTCTCCGGGCGATTGTGATAGAAAAAAAAACGGATGTGGAATCTGACGTTTCAGAATGACAATTCAGTTCCTGCCTTTGTTTTCCAACATATATTGAGATTTTAATGTGTCGTGTACCCTATTTTCAAATTCTTGCTTGTAGTGGACGGAACACCACATTTATGGAGGCATTTTGTGTTACACACAGCGAGATTTTGAAAAAATTGAATGATTTGGTATTTCGTGGTTTCCCCAAGTCTCTCCAGGTAAAATGCACCTAAAGGAAGGACGTGACTGCTTCCTTCCAAATCCCTACTAACCCATTATCATTCATAATCCTTTCCCCATGCTTATAAAAGTCTGTAATGGGCACTGAATTATAACATTATTAAACAAAAATAAAATAAAACATACGTAATGTATAACAATAAACATACATTTTATAAGCTGTAATGTTTTATCATTTTAAAATTCCATTTGATAACTTTTCTGCCAGTCCTGTTTGCAGGTTACATTAACGAAAGTAAGAAAATCAGTTAATAAAAATTGTCCTAGAAGTACAACAGAAGGCTTCAATGTAAAAAGGGAATAAGCATAGGCCCATGTCTAATAAACTAAAATTATAGGATTCTATGCCTGGTTTAAATTCAATATATGCCTACCACATATTAATACAAATACTATAAATTTATGTTCGACGTCAGAATATGGACGAATTGCTTGTGAATAAAAACAAAGCAATTCATAATAAAAGTAACATTTACTAAATTTAACATCATCTACCATCTGAAAAGAGAATTTTAAACCCAAGGTAGACCTACGAGAAGCACGTTGCGTCACTAAATGAACTGGGCGACCTACTTACGAGCAGGTAGACACACACACACATTCGTGCCGTATACAGAGTTCACGTTCTGTTTGTTTACTTTCCCTGAAACGTGGAATGCAGCTACGTCAGAGAATAACATTTTCCTCAGGAATTCATTGTCTTCGTCCAGCTCTCAAGCATGGCCACTGCAAATTCCTTACGGTCCATCCCATCATCTGGCGTAATGCCCTTCTCCACCTGCAACTTGTAAGTACACAGAAACGCTTTGATAACACCCGATGCTACGTCGAACGCGCCATTAGTAACTCGCTTGTTGCAGATCGCATCGACTTACGAGAAGTGCGGGCAAAGACCCTGCGAATCTTTTCGACACACGTGGACACCCGTACATTTCCTGCGCGAAACAATTCCGGTCTCCTCCTCCGGCACCATATTGAACCTGTGCATCACATATCGTTTCGATAAACAACTCCATGCACTGGTAAATGACCTGATTCACAAAAGACGGATGCACTGCCGTGGAAAACAACAGGTGCTACCATCGGAATCTCGGTGAAACTCTAGAGTTTCTCTCGCAGATGACGCTCAAACAGTGTCTATTTTCCTACAGGCCTTATTCGCTAGTAAAATTTAAAAGACGATTTATAAACATCCTTTATGCCATTCGAATTCTTGCAGTCATATATGGGGCATAGCAGCAAAGTGACTAGCTACGGGCTCGATTCTAGCCTCTGTATCCAGACCGGGTGAGGCGAACCCAGCCTCCTATCCAATGGGTATTTATTTAACACACAAGGACATATGGACACTGCACCTGCAACTCACTTCTGATAAAATGTATAGATAGTTTGCTGCCAACTGATAACAATTCACAAGGTGAAGATTGCAGTCTTCTGGGTTGTTGCGACGTGTAGTCTGGTAAACTTCTACCAGACTACACAGCGCAACAACCCAGAAGACAGAAATCTTCATGCTCTGATGACGGAGGCAGTATGACCTATGAAACGTTGGTAAACATCGACCAGACTACACAGCGCAACAACCCAGAAGACAGAAATCTTCATGCTCTGATGACGGAGGCAGTATGACCTATGAAACGTTGGTAAACATCGACCAGACTACACAGCGCAACAACCCAGAAGACAGAAATCTTCATGCTCTGATGACGGAGGCAGTATGACCTATGAAACGTTGGTAAACATCGACCAGACTACACAGCGCAACAACCCAGAAGACAGAAATCTTCATGCTCTGATGACGGAGGCAGTATGACCTATGAAACGTTGGTAAACATCGACCAGACTACACAGCGCAACAACCCAGAAGACAGAAATCTTCATGCTCTGATGACGGAGGCAGTATGACCTATGAAACGTTGGTAAACATCGACCAGACTACACAGCGCAACAACCCAGAAGACAGAAATCTTCATGCTCTGATGACGGAGGCAGTATGACCTATGAAACGTTGGTAAACATCGACCAGACTACACAGCGCAACAACCCAGAAGACAGAAATCTTCATGCTCTGATGACGGAGGCAGTATGACCTATGAAACGTTGGTAAACATCGACCAGACTACACAGCGCAACAACCCAGAAGACAGAAATCTTCATGCTCTGATGACGGAGGCAGTATGACCTATGAAACGTTGGTAAACATCGACCAGACTACACAGCGCAACAACCCAGAAGACAGAAATCTTCATGCTCTGATGACGGAGGCAGTATGACCTATGAAACGTTGGTAAACATCGACCAGACTACACAGCGCAACAACCCAGAAGACAGCCATCTTCAAACTCACTGCCATGAAAACCTCAAATCCTACATAAATTCACAAGGTCTTCTGAACCTGAGTGAGCTCCTTGTAACAATAAAGGATAACAATTATTTTTCTCGCAGGTAGTAACAACACATACAAAACAGCTGTCTGTTGCAAATGAAGTCTGAACTTCACTCTGTACTACTTAAATAAATGTCAACCCTCACTTGCCACATAAAAAAACTCACACCAATCCTCAAGGAATGCTTACTATCTTCCTGCCTGTGCTACTTATGTTTGCCCTGAAACTTTTATGATTGTTCTCATATGAACCAGTCAATTTACAGCTACAGATAAAATGCCTCCCACCATATTCATAAAACCACACCACAATTTATGCCAAATGCCACAACACTCGGCCTCCCATTCATTTAAAAGTGAGTATACTCACACTTTAAATTTTTCAAACTATAAATTTATGCCTTGTATAATAGTCACAAGAAACAAGTACACACAAGATCTCTTCTATAATTAAACACATCTCACATTAAACTACCGACTTACAGAAGACTTGGATCGAAACAACGTAAAGTGATAAATTCTCTACGTTCTTAT
>NW_019061381.1:127346-212696 GCF_000696155.1 Zootermopsis nevadensis
GTGTCTGTTGGTTAGTTTCACCTGTGGTAAAGATGCTACCTACAATTAATCCGATAAATATTTAATTAAATTAGTTTTATGCAAATACCACCTTTTCTAACCTGAGGTCACATTCACCTTTCTCTCCAACTATTAGGCCACAAGAATATAAAAAAAAGAGCAGTTTACTAACATTCATGTCGATTCATTAAAAATGTTGCCAACTTGTTACTGAAAACAGGTTCATGTAATACTCAACTTTGCCAATGCTTATACTTAACTGATCTCTCAATTATATTTATTTCTCGTGAATTGCATGCGACCCCCCCCCCCAAAAAAACATGTTCTTCGGTAGGACCTGTTCTATCTAGTGCCCGACTTGAAATTCTTCTCTGAGCTGGAAGACGCTCACGGTGACGGGCATTGCCTAAGAATATTGACATTAACATTGTTTCTAATCAAGTAACTATTCTTCATCAAACAGGTGACAGTAATACCAGAAGTGCGTGTATACTGCAGAAAACATTGGTGGGCTGCTAGCTGAGAACCCATGCTTTAAATGAAAAACAAAATAATCTTGTCAAACAGCCCAAATTGTAAAACTTCAACCTAATCACTTTGCTTCATTCAATATCCAAGGGAAGATTCATATCAAAATAAATGAGATTCGAGGTTCTCGAGGCTACGAGTATGAAGACGGCCATCTTTTCGGGGATTTTCCACCGTGCAGTATCACAGATACGAACCAATGTTTCAGAAGCTTACTGCCCTCAAGATTACCCTGAAATCTCTTATCAGACTACACAGTGCAATATTCCAGAAGACAGCAATTTTCAAAAGTTATGTGCTGATTACAAAACAACTTTAAAATTGTTCAGACATTTCCGCACTTTATATGGACAAATAATAATAATAATAATCGAACACATCAGGGAACTGCAGAAGACAGCCATTTTGGGATCTTCATACATCATTCGAAAGACGCTGTCATAAAATAAAATTATATAATACATATAACATACATTAAAAACAAAATGTATTTCAGAAGTATCTTCTGCATGATGTACCTTAGGGACAAGGTCTGTCTCGGGTACATAGAAGAAAATATCCTATAAAGTGGTGAATATTTAATGGGATAATAATATCCCTTAAAACTATGAATGGAACAGCACTCACATAACACTAGTTGTACGCTCAAAATTTCTGGCAAAAACTACAAGCTGTATTTTCCTTGCAACTTTAAATAATTTTCAATGTTCCAGATATTACACAACTCAAGCCTCTTCATTACAAAGTTATCCCGAATACAATTTTTTGTTTTGAATTGGACTGACAGGGTAACTGTGTCCCAATTACCTCTCGCACAAACTTTATGTGCCCCAACAGCCCATGCCCTCTTGCTCTGAATCAATACTCACCTTGACACACCACCACCGCTGCACAATGCAAATAATACTGTTTCTATTATGATGCAGGTGTCCACAAAAAGTCTTCAATTACTTTAACGTCTTCCGGTATCAACACATACTTTACTCCAGTTTAACTCATTCAAATGTAAATTTAAAACCAGTTCAGTTTACTTGAGGAGCAATGATACAAATTAATCTTCGACTGTCTGGACTCGAACAGTGGTAAATGGCTTAGTGGTACACTAGTGTGACACACAACCAACTGGAAGATGTGTTAACAAACGAGGGTCACTCCAATCAAATCAATACAGACGAGACATTTTTAACCTGACACCACAGAACTAAAATAATTTTTTTGAAAATTTATTTGCAATTATTGCCAAAATGTACTGCTTCGTGGTCACTAAATTTCTGATGGCAGACATAAAACTAGTTATTTGGGCTCAAACTAATTGAGACACCGCTCATTTATTGCTCATTTTTAAGCCAACAAAATTCTCTTTCTGATAACCTATTACACCGACATATTCAATATGCATATACTCTCACAGAATTCATATCTGACCTTTGACCTTGTATCTCACAAAATGGGGTTTTTTAAATTTTTTAAAGTAGCAAAAAGTATTTATGTAACTATCACTTAAAACATCAACTTGAGACTACAATTGGATTGTGTTTCGTAAAACAGTTTACTGAGACACGTCACTTCGATTGCATTTATGAGGTGACTTCGAACGAAACGTCTCAATTCTCTACATTCATTACTTTAGGTTAACATAAATTATGCATAATTGAAAAATATTGACATTTACATAGTAAGACACTTTCTTGTAAGAAAGGTACTTGCACAAAAGCCAATAAAAAAGACTGTCAGGACAATCTCTAAACCCTGAAAGGCGACAAAATATTTTTTCACATCGTTAGATTGCTCACAGACAACCTTACAAATTTTAACCAACTTGTCACAAATCATCTGATGCCATTCAATTTAATCCTGTCTTTCCACACACAAGAGAAGCAAATATATTTTTTGGCATAAATACATCTCTTAAATTGAAGTTCTAAATACTGGACTGAGCCCATTTACACAGTTGGTGATCCGTAGTTATTTGGTCACTATATTCGCACTACAAACGGCCTTTTCAGAGCAACAACCTCTTCCTACGATATGTCACAGAGAAATGCTACAATGTTGGCATTCATTGTGCTGTCTAATCGGTAGTAAATGTTTTCCGTTTCTGTAGACTAACTTACTAAAACAATACGGAGATCCACCAATCCAAAGACGCGGCCAAACAAAGCAAGCACGACATTGACCACTAGTCTCTTGTTGACTCAGAGAAGATTTTTTAATAATGTCTATGCAGACAAAACTGAGTGAAAATTTGTGTGTGCGTAATCTCTGCTGTTTCATACAGATCTTTCCTTAACAAGAATGGTAAGTATTTTGAAGATGGCCCTGATGATGGAGGCAGCAAGTACACTTGAATCGTCAGTAAGCTTCTATCAGACTACATGGCAAAGTATCCCAGAAGACAAGCAGAAACATCATCAATTTTTGTGACACTAAATAATTGTTAAGAGGATGACCCGCTATAAAGTCCATCTGCTTCAGTTAAAACTGCATGTAGAGCTCAGCAGCCAGTTAAGAAAGACATAATTAACCCCAAAATATATCGACAACCATGGGATTAGTGCGTAAAAGACATAATTCAGCTGAAAGACATCACATGATTTGTAACAAGCTTATATGATAATTTCTGTGGTTAGGATGTGTACTAAGTCGGCGAGGAACAAAATGTGAAAATAAGCTTCCTCCATCCTCATAGACTGTTTGTGTTGAACATACGTCCACCTACACCACATTCTGCAAATTCCTCAATCAGCAGTTCTATCAAAAGTAGGATATATACATATACACGCATACCATAACGAGTTAAGTGACCAACTTAACAGCACAGTGAAGTAAAACATCTTTTTCTCCCACTAACCTAAATGAAAGAACCTTACGCTTCTCACGCAGGTTATATTTTGGCCTAATGTCTCATCACCTTTGGATGTTTAAAAAACTACTCAGTTTATCGTTAGATATTATACAAGTTGCTTTCTTACAAGGTATCTTACTATATAAATTCCAACAGTTTAATATATATAATACACACAGATAATTTATGTTAACCTCGATTAATAAACGTAAATAATTCAAAAGAAACATGTTTTAAGTTGCCTATCAATACAAAGGAAGTGACTCTTCACAAATTCAAATCCTATTGCAGTCACTACTTCACATACAGTAGGGCCCCGCTTTTCGGCGCTCGGCTTTATGGCGCTCCGCTAATACGGCGCTCAACAGCTGAGTCAGAGAAGTGCGTCCGGCGCCATTTTCTCGTCGCTGATTCAGTCTGTTTACAGCTTTTGTGCGCTCCGCGTGTCTCTGTATTTCTGGCAATTTTTCAGTTATTACAAACTGTATATTTATATAATATTTTTGTGTTACTACAGTGTAATTACAATGGCGTCTAAGGGTAGTAGCGATAAAAAGAGGAGTCGTAAGCCTCTTACTTTAAATGCCAAGTTAGAGATGATTAAACTTCGTGAACAAGGCGTGTCTATGACTTCCGAACCATCACCAAAACGAATAAGATTCGTTGAAGAGTTAGATGATGAAGATGCGCCATCTCCTTCATCCTTCCTACTATAACCATATCAATTTTCAAATTTATATTCACCAATCACTATAAGTTGAGGACAATGTGTGTATTACTGATATTCTGTAGATCAGTGGCAAGGCATTTTATTAGATTTGAAATGAACATAAAATTAGCCATGTATTACTTCAATTAGGCCAGAGTGATGTTAACCACTCACCCCCTAGTGTCAAGGTTAAGAATGAGCAGGAGCTATACCTCCACTCTCCCCTTGCGCCTACATGGAATATAATGGGACAGCTTTACTTTTACTTTATATGTTCTCAAAAAAAATAGGTTTTTAACAAATCTGGACATCTACTCTCAAAACAGGTAAATTTTGGTAGAAACAATCTCCATTTGGACTACAATCTCACAAAAAATCATTCAATTCAGAGGTCAAGTTTCTATGTTGATTTGATATGGAATGACCCATGATGTAACCAATGAAAGGCTCGTCGCAATTGATGACCTCACAGAAAATATCACGAATGGTAAAATTTCTCTTTGGGCTGAAAGTAAACATCCAAATATAAATTTTCTTCCTAAGATTTTCCAAAAATGCTAAATAAACAGCATTTCCAACATCTGCTAGTCTTTACTGGCCTAGCTACAAATCCAAATCTCAAGAGGCCTGACCTCAGGAGCAAAAGCCAACTCTTACAACCAAGAGTCTATTATTAATAATGCAGACGTTTCCAATCACGCATCATAAATAAAAAGTGATATCCAAATGTCTCTAACAAATTCTACATTACACAAAACTGAAGTATTACAGGGGACCTCTGGCCACTATTTAAAATATCAATGCACATGTGCTTATGTGCAACTCCCCACATGAACACGTAACAAATCATGGATTACAGGAAACATTATTAGGTTCAGGATGATTGACCATTTTAATCATCAAAAAACATAATCATATCAGTTCACTGCCAGCCGGGCTAACTGGAATTTTGGAATGCATGATTGGAACACTGTGTAAGCTAGGTACAACTTTACAAATTGGGTCTGGACCGGATATTACATGTAAGCAAGAGGAGTAGTGAGGGTCATCACCAGTTATTGTATGGATTCATAGTAAGGTCATCAGCTACTGCATGGATTCCTTCACTTGCTATTATAAACAGAGTTAACAAAAGGTAATAGGCACAAACATGACCTGCTCAGTTGGGGAAGCCATTCATATGAGTGTTTCAGTGGTGTGGTGTGGTGTGGTGTGGTCGTGGTGGCAATAATGGTGGCTATCCATTAGAAGGCATGGGAGTGGTTGGATCTATGAACCTGCTTCACACAATAAAGTTTCCAAAACACAATTGTGCATTCCAAAATGGAATATAATCTAAAAGTGCAACATCTGGACACAAAGAATTTTTATAAGTTTGAATTTCATTCCAACTAACAATCTATTATTTTTGTATGTATTTCTGTTGCAACAGCATCTAACCCTGATAAATTAGACAAGTTATACATTAAAATTATTTAACTGTATGCACCAGCTTTTGAGTAAAGATCATTACATCACCTGTCAGTAAAATAAATTTGCTTATTTACTGGACAGGTCAAAAGTGACTAGGTGCAACCGAAATTTGAAGGTAACATAACACAACCCAACTACAAAGCCATTAGACCAACTTTGTTCAGCAAACAAAAAAGTTAGGTTGTACAGGCAACTAGGAACAAAGACAGGTTAAGCACACAACCACAAGGTTTCCCTATTAGTATTTTATTTCCATCTTGGTGGAACCTCTCCATGTATATCCAAAACAAGGCATACAGAACTATACAAAGCTGAGCAAGAATGGTTTATAAAAAAATTGTTGAAAAAGTGCACTGCAGTACCAATGCTGAACAAAAGATATACATTTATATACCCTTTAAGTATCCTGCTAGTGGAACTGTTCATAAATTTTACAACCTACATGGAGTGAATGCTGGTGAACGAAGGAACAAATATGTCGCTTCACTTTAAAAAAAAATGCAATTTTATAGCAATTACCGAAATTGAACTACAACAGTACAGAATCAATGTAATTTAGCTTACAAACGTGCTACGTTCGAACATGCCTCGTTCCCGATATTACACAAATACAACACAATTAGTAACAACTGGCTGTACTAGCCCAAAATTATACCCATCCTGCTCTTCGACCATGAACTTCTACCAAACACGTGCAACACAACACGGCCGTAAAGGCGACACAGTTAATGTGTACAAACCTTAAATCCATCGGAGGTTAAAATTACATTTACCTATTCACAACATGCAATACAAAATTTCGCCTCCGTCAAGGGTTAAGAGATAACAAAATGTTCATAAGATGTACGTAAAAAAATCAATCATGGCGACTATGGGGATAGCTTGGTTGCTGCAAATGACTTTGTCCAGGGTATTGAATGTTAAATTCACATAAATGGTTGAAGGAATACTTATAAAACATACCTTTATACACTCAGGATATAAACTGGCAGGTCCAGGAATACCGGGATTGTTTCTGGGGTGTTCAGGTCACAAATGAAGGAACACTTAATGGAGAAACAGCAAGCTGGCAGCGATGATCCAAGGACAAGTAAAGACTTAAAACATGGCGCAGGTGACGCTACTACAAAAAGTCCAGAAACGTTAGATATTCTTCCGCAAGTCAAAGTATAAAGTTCCTATCAATTTAAGGAATGTAATTGCTACATTATTATGGAATGAAACTCAAATGAAATTCGTTCAATATGAATATGCCAGTGCTAGTATAATTTTATTCGTATTTTATTATAAAACTGGATCTACTTTTGTACTTCGGAGACACAAACCAAATTAGACACTAATTTTGTGAAATTACAATCACTAGAAAATGAACCATAGTTATAGTATATTAATTCTTTTCTTGATAAAATAAGTAAAAGATAAAAATATTAAATAGATAAATTACTCAATATCTAACACTAATTATCTCATAAATTTATTTTTCAGGATGTAAGTCTTGTGTAGTCGTGAATTTTAATGACGGAGAATATGTTTACGAACAAAATTTAATGTTTCTTCACACCAGGTTGTCTTTTGAGAACGATTACGAAATCCCACGACGTAATCTTTCACGCCTGGACATCACTACTTCGGGTTTCTGAGTCTCGATAAACCAGTTTACGATAAGGAATGTGTATGGAGTAGGTGTTAATGTAACACATTGCATAATGTAAGACATAATAAAAGACATTCTATTTCATACAGAGAACCTTGAAAAGAGCTTTTTTTTAAGTAGCACTTTGACATGTCATTTGTGTTGCGTCTCGTAAAATTAATAGGCTTTCATTGAAACTAGGGGGTATTCTAAGTCTTCTTACGTTCGTTCGTTATTTGCTTCAAATCAATACATGTTTTGCGATTAATACCAACAACGTAATTACCACGTTACAATCTGTGTCGCTTGGTGTTTTAAGACATGTTCTCTCAAGAAAAACAAGAGAGAATATCAAAAGAATTCTCAAGGCTCAAAGGTAAGAATCTAGCAATCTTTAAAACTCGGATTCCAGGAAAATTAAGTGGTTCTCAGGTCGAATAGTGTATGTAACACCCTAGGTCGGTTAATAAGCGTTGTTTAACAAGTTCAAATCGTCCTCTTTCGACCGACGTACAGCTAAACCAGAATTTGGTGATTGGGAAGAAGACTTTAACCCTTTTTAATGGACAACAAAGATACGACAAGGACACCGCGACCTCTTTAGTTCAGCAGCATTTATTTTTCTAAAATTAAATCGTTTTGAGAAACGAAACGAAAGAGAACAAAATTTATCACCTTTCAACATTATATTTGTTTCATTTTCCTTCATGTTATGTAACTGGCATTAGTTAAAGAGTTGGGTAGCTCAGGTAGTATAGTGACAGACTAAGGGCTGGATGATGGGGGGGTTCGATCCCCAATAGGAGCAGATGATTTTTTTTCTAGCCTCGGCGTCTATACCGGTTTTCGGGCCCACCCAGCTTCCGTTCCAATGGGTATAGGCGGTTCTTTCCCCAGGGACAAATCGCGGGTGAGTTGTGACGATGACCTTTCACCCCCATCTAGTGATTAAGGTTGAAAAAGAGCTGGGGCTTTACCGTCTTTCGCCCAGAGCGCAATGTGAGAGCTTTACTTATCGTTTTATTTAACAGGAGTTTATGAATAAGCCTGAGATATATAAGGAAGAGAATATTGTAGTTCTCAAAAATATCCGAGCAGTGCATAAATTGGTAGTACATGTAATAAAATGTGTCTCTTTGTTTGTTATTTTTAAAGAAAAATTATTTACAGGAGGCAATATCAGTCACTTTGTTTGACAAATTTAATTTCTAACTATACAAGTCATGAGTCCTGAACATTTTCTTTGAGTATCGTAAATCAATAGCAGAATGACACAATGTGAGTTAGCTCAGATGTAGCGTACCACCATCTTACAGAGGAAGTTTTTGTGTACATGTGGTTAGGAAAAGAAAATCATAGCATCCACAATCTTATAAGATGAGGTGGCCACTAAATATCTTCCCATCTACTTCGTCAACACAATTTTCAGCACCTTTCGTAACTACATGGTTGCTAAAACATTTTCTTTCCCATTTTTTCCTAATTCATCCAGACTGGCTCTGGGGGACCACCCAGCCTCCTATCCAACAGGTACTGGAGTCCTTTCCCAAGGGTAAAGCGCAGCTGGGGCATGATGCTACCACTCACTCCAATCTAGTGCCGAGTTGAAGAAGGAGTAGGAGCTATACCTTTTCTCCCCAAAGAGCCTACATGGCATATAGTGGGGCAGCTTTACTTTAATTTTCCTAACTATGTGGTCACTAAAATATTTTCATAACTAACTTACTTAACCTACATTATTCTCAACTGTCATTTTTTCCCTTCTGCTTGTCATTACCCTTTTTTGTGGTTCTTTTTGGTTTCCTCTATACTTATACATTAGATTGCTAAAGACTGTTATTCATTTTTTAAATGACGTGCATGAAATGAACACATCAAGAATCACCAGATGGATTTGGATGAAATTTTTTGTGGACATTATGCCATTAGGGACTGCCCTAATATTGTACTCTACAATTTCCTATAATTTATAATATCAACATGGCAGTTGAAGATAGTTGAGGTGGGATAAACACAAGCACTACTTGCAATAGGGCCATACAATGGTGTATGGTTTGATTTTTATAAAACTTTGGTATACTTATTTATTTATAGCTGATTAACGATGCTTTTTTCGGCAGCTCAGCATAAAAACATTGTTATAGGAACTTTTGTTACGTGCAGAATAACAACATGGTGGCTGTAAGAAAGAAAACAAAATTAGACTTGATGAGGATTTGATCTTGTAACCCCACAAGACCAGTATGATACCTCAGAGCAAATGTGCCTTAAGAAATATGGGTATTGATATGCATCATTTAAAGAGGTCATTAACACCACATGTTTTTGTATAGTTAGAAACTAATATTGTCTAAGAATTGCATTTTGGTGCGATTAAACCTTTCGAGTCTTAACACCTCTTTTCTTAACCACATTATCATTAGTTGTTGTTTTTTCCTGTGATCATGTGTTTCTCTTAAACCTTTCACCATCACTGCTACTCCTTACTTGTTGGTCAGAAGAATTTTTTTAAGGGCATCTCTTCCTAATCATATGGTTGCTACATTTTCATCGCCTCTTTTCTTAATCCTGAATGCTTTTTAAATCACCACTTTTCTTCAACTATGTCATCAATCCCTATTGGATTCAACCCAGCCCCTCTGTTCATCTACTCACAACCTCCACTGCATGCTGCAATGTCAATACAAGTAATTCCTAATCCCCCAAAGACATTCACCTTGAACATAGGAGTGCAGTGTTTGCTGAAATTTTGGAAAACCTTCAACATTCAGTGTTAATTATTCCCAAAAACTGAATTTATACAGTAACTGCAGTTGCAAAAATCAGAGAACAAGAATTTAGTTAGGTTAGGTTATGCCAATTAATTATTTTAATTTCCTTAAATGTAGTTGCTTTAACCTCCATTAGTTAATAAATATTCCATATTGGTAATTTATTATATCAGTGGTAGTTCTAAGCTTAGCTACATTAATTTGGGTTAGGTTATTTTTAATTAGCTTCCTTAAAACCTGATTACATTATTTTTCAGAAGTTGACAACACTTCTGTGTTGCTCTGATTTACAAGCCGTTATGGTGGGGAGAGTGACGCCATAATGTATGCTATTACTTTAATGGCATTTTATTGAAAATTAAACAATTCAGCTGAATGACGTCTTGACTATGTGCTGAACTTTATTGTGTATCAAAATCAAAATTTCAGGATTTTCAGATTTTCATTTTGAACATTGTCCATCATCTTAGTTATTTGTTAAAGGGCACATATGTTTCAGAGACTGGAGGAGCTCTGTCTAAGTGGCCAACCCCTCTCTCCTTCGTTCACCTGATGATGGAAGCATATCAAGTCTCCAAAATGTTGTGTCTTTTAACAAATAAGCAAGGCTATGGACAATTTCAAAAATAACAGTTGAGCTCATTACAACACATTATCATCAGAACTCTTCAGACATACAGATAAGATTGTTTTAATGCGACTGTGAATACATGTGGATTACTGAAGAAATGGGTTATCTGTAGGTGTTTTTAATAGATTGTTCTTTGTTTTTTTAAGCCAACAGGACACTGAATTTTCATGGCAGTTTGAGGCACATTACTCAATATCCTATGTCAGTGGTATTCAACCTTTTTTGTTCGTGTACCCCGAGATATAATTTCTCTTCAAGTTTGTACCCCCAAAATTGTTGGTTTATAATTCAAGTTATACATAGTATATAATCTACATCTAAAATAAATTAAATAAATTACATTACTGATTATTCAGTGTTTATCATAAAATAATATATATTTTTTTTCAATTTCACGTACCCCCTAAGATGTCTTCGCGTACCCCCAGATATAATTTCTCTTCAACTTTGTACCCCCAAAGTTGTTGGTTTATAATTCAAGTTATACGTAGTATATAATCCACATCTAAAATAAATTAAATAAATTACATTACTGATTGTTCAGTGTTTATCATAAAATAATTTTTTTTTAAAATTTCACGTACCCCCTAAGATGTCTTCGCTTACCCCAGGTTGTATACCACTGTCCTATGTTCATAAATAGATAAGTTGATATAATAAAAGAAATACATAGGGTAATAACAGGAAGAACAGGTATTAAATCACTTGCCATTGATCTTGACGGATTGGCTATTTAACAGTGCTCATTTACTGCAGGTGTTATACAGCGTACCCTGATATATTGTTACTACTTTTATGAAAGCATTGTTTATTGGAAAAGGCAAAATAAATGTTTCTGAGGTGTTTTACGTACTTATGTATTGTAACACTGGTTGATAGCTACAACTGATGAAGTGTGGTGCAGGTTTGCATTTTTTCAGGAGATAATACTTTCATAAAGGTAATAACAGTTTTCAGAGGGTCTTACATAAAAGAATCAAATGAGACGGTCAGGTGATCATAGGCAATAAGTATGTACGGATTTAGGTGAAGGTTGTCATGGACTGTTTTAAGATACATTTGCCTACAAAGTATAAGGAAAACAGTCAGTCAGTACAAGTAATGACCCATCCATGATTCACTGATGATTACAAATCAGGTAATTTCTGATGCTTCAGCTTAGTGGTTCATGTTAACATCCCAAAGATTACCTTAGAACTTACATGTTTTATTATCACTCATACTATATCAGATTTAACACCACATGGTCATAAATTATACATATTATGTTGTGGCAGTTCATCAGTTATCATGAAATACAATATTTTGTATAATCACCATATTAATAGTTTCTGTTTTCTTAAAATAATAGTTTAATTAAGGGAGCATACTTTTCAAAGAAATACTGCTACTCAAAAGTTCAGTATATGTACATATATCAGATGGAACTAATGTTGTTACCATCTCATAAGTCTGAATAGTCACTATTGGGTGTTGTTGATGACAAAATTAGAAAGTACCAATATGCGTAAGTCTATAATGGTGATATGTTCTACAAAGATTCACATAAATCAGTCAGTTGATGTCGACTACACAACATCCAGAACCCTGGAACTGAACATATAAACAGATTTGGATTGCGATAATATGGACCATCATTAAAGCCTTTAGGTGGTTGCCAGCATCTTGGAGGAACTTGCTTTCTCCTTCTTCAGGGTAGATGCAGGTGATAGGTTTGAAAGGTTGGTAATCACCAACAAGACTATATGGCATCATAACTCAGGAGACCAATATTCAGTTTTTAGCCACCGACAGAACCTGAAAAGTCATAAATATTAGCACTTTGAATATATGATGATGGTGATGATAGTAATAATAGTGTGGTACACTAACAGTGCAGCTGGAATACATTGTATTCTTTTTATTCGTGAATACACAGATCACTTACTACTTCTGTTAAATTATGTTCTTACCGTGGTGCTGGGAGAGCATAGAAGAATGTGCATTCTTAATTCTGTCTATCTGGCCACGTATTTTGTCCATAAGGTATGTGCTACTTGGATCATGTTGGAGCTACACTCTATGCAGAGAGTCAAATCAAGGCCATAGCCGAAGACCTGTGTGAGAACGTGTATGGAAACCCTCACTCCCTGAGCATTAGCAGCCGATATTCAACTGATGTGATTGACCAGATACGGTACAGGTATGTCTTCTTCTTCTTCCTCTTCTCCTATGGCTCTCTGGTCCGTATTCGGCCCTCAATTCTCCTCTTCCATTCGGACCTCTGTTAGGTCCGTCTGTCCGAGGCTTTGATGTGTTAATTGAACTAATTCAGAAATATAAGGATTCAAAAGTATTCACTTCACATTGATTACTCTCCACAGTTTATATTTAATTTATTATATTAGTTTTGAAACAGCATAGGACAAAAATGAAAATTACAGTTGTAAATGTAAATATTATGCTTTATTTTTAGTGTTTTAAAAATAAAGTTATTATTTTAGTGATTATTTCACTACATGATGAAACTGTTGGTAACAGTGATGAGTATATAGCATGTTTCCAGAGACCGTGTTTATATGTTTGTCCTTCCATAGTTATCATAAGCTTCATATCCTCCTCCTCCTGATGTTTTAGCCATCTGAAACAAGTACATAAATGACTAGTATATTTTGGGGTCAGGTATATCTGTCCATCTGGATGGTTTGTCTGTAAAGAATGTAGATCTAGATGGTAGCTTTAGAAAGATTCAGGACAGGAGCCATACCTCAAATCTTACAGCACTAAGGAGCCCTTAAGTGTGATTGCCTTCAAAATATAGTCATTCAGCAGTTGCCAGCATCTCCGCAATTGCGAAGATATTTTTGGAAGCCACCAGGCAACACACTCTTAAACACCACTTGAACATTTTCTGTAATTTTTAAATGATTAGTGTTCAGCAGTTTTACAGGTTAAAATCACATGGTGTATGCAACTCAAAATTACCTAGTCAACAATATCCTGAAATTTGGTCCATGTCACATGGGGCTTTCTGTATAAGAGTATATACAGTGCTAATGCATTGTTTTACTAAAGTATAATTTAACGCTGAAACATGCAGCTTTCCACTCTTATTTAAAACAAATATTTCAGGTACCTGAGATTTAATCATGTACAAATTTATGTACAGGGTGCTGCAACATTTCAATACAGATCTGAATGACTACAGCATCATCTTTACATCTGGAGCTACACATGCCCTCAAACTTGTGGCAGAGTCATTTGATTGGACAGACAATTCCACAAAGAATGATAAATCAGTACCCAATCAAATTAATTATACGAAAAAAGGAACAAATCGCTGTGGAGCAGAGAATGACTCATATTCTCACGGTAGACATGCAGGGACATTTGTGTACTTGCAAGACAACCACACGTCTGTCCTCGGAATGAGAGAAGTGGCCAAGAAGCACGGTGCAAATGTTTGCTGTTTGTCATACGAGGAAGCCTTTCAATGTTTTCTGGACTGTGGATGTTCTGACTTCACTTCAGTTTTTGATGGGAATTCTTTGTTTGTGTACCCAGCACAGTGCAACTACTCAGGAGTCAAATATCCCCTCTCTTGGGTTTCTAAAGTGCAGAATGGAGCGCTGAATTATAAATCGACACACAGCAGACAGTCAAAGTGGTTCTGCCTGCTGGATGCTGCATCATTTGTTTCCACAAGTGTCTTGGATCTTTCACAAGTTCAACCTGACTTTGTGTGTTTGTCATTCTACAAGATATTTGGTTACCCAACGGGGCTAGGGGCCTTACTAGTCAAGAATTCAAGTTCCTATGTCTTAGAGAAGTGTTACTTTGGGGGTGGCACTGTTCTCTTATCACTTAGTTCCCAGTGTGAACATATCCCTAGACCAGCTCTAAGTGACAGGTGAGTGATATTATTATTTAATTGCTAGTAGTCACAGTGGATGGCATCAGTTACTCATTTATAGTCTTACCTGGATTATAATGTAATATAAAAGTAAAGTAAAGTAAAGTTTGTCCCACTATACACCATGTAGGCGCTTGGGGTGAGTGGAGGTATAGCTCCTCTCTTCCTTGACCTCGGCACTAGATGGGGGTGAGTGGTCAGCATCACGCCCCGGGAAAGGACCCCGGTACCCATTGTAGAGGAGGCTGGGTGGGCCCCAGAGCCGGTCTGGACACAGAGGCTAGAGGAAAAATCCTCTGCCCCCGTCGGGGATCGAACCCTGGTCGTCCAGCCCGTAGCTAGTCACTATACTGACTGAGCTATCCCGGCTCATTATAATGTAACATAACATGTTAAAATTATAAACTACGTTGTTTCATTATGTTCTTAATTGTAATAAATTCCTTTTAAAATATTCAGTTAAGTGGACTCTGCATCAAAATAGCTATCCTACAAACCTGCTTAAGGTTCTTGGAAAAATTCATATTAAATCAAAACTTTGTATGTAGAGTCTGTTGCACCTTGATCTGTGAGGGGAACCACGTACACCTCTTGGTATGACAGCTAGTTTCGTCAACCTCTTTTGCATGAATGAGGAGTGCCAACAACTTGATTTTGACATCTGGTTTGAGTATAGCTCAAGCTAACTGTTGTACTAACCTTCCTGGTATCTCTTTTTCATAGTGTGTTCTGCTTTCTCTGATTCTGTGGCTATCTTTAATTACTCATTAATTAAAACTTTTCCTTCACTTTGGCAGTCTTAAAAATGCAAGTAACCTAAAGGCTGTCAGACCAACAGTAAGCCTCTCTGTTATAGGTTTGAGGATGGAACCATCCCATTCCTTTCCATTGCAGCATTGCGTCATGGGTTCTGTTCACTGAAACAGTTGACAGGTGACATGGCTAGTGTGATGCTTCATACATTTTCACTGGCACGTTACCTCTTCCAGTTCCTTCTTACACTTCATCATTCAAATGGCTCTCCTGCAGCCATTTTGTATTGTGACACAACCTATGAAGATGCCTCTACACAGGGAAATGTCGTTAACTTTAATATGCTTCGTCCTAATGGAGCATATGTAGGCTTTATAGAGGTAAGTATCTTTGGTTTCATAAGGAAACCAATGGAAGAATTGTTAAGAAGCAGGCCAAGTTGAGCGAGTGTTGGGTGTATTTTGTATCTGTAAAGTAACTGGTTCTAATTTTGACTGCTGTCAGCTTTCTTTTTAGGGTTATTACTTTCCTTCACTGTCAGCACAATACCTTCTTTTAAAGGTGCCCTTACCTGCTACATGTGCCTGTTCCTTCTACGTACAGTACTGGTGTAGTAATTGTGACTGTGAATGTAGTAAAATGGATTCCACAAGAGTGTGGTTGCACCCACTGCTTTCAGAACTGACACTGGCACACATTTGAACACACAGCACATATATGAGGGATTTTACTTTATATGGCAATCCAAGCATGTGATGCTTTGTCCAGGTGAACTTCCCTTATGTGTGGTGTTGGTATTTGCTGTACATATTAGATGTCTGCATGTGCTCACATAAGCTGTGGATCAAGAAAGAGAGTGTATGTGAGTTTCAAGTGTACAGATGTGAACACTGATAAAATACCATATTCTGTTAGAAAATATGTGAGTGAAAGTGTCATAATCTGTTGAAGAAAGGCTTATGGACCCACATTCCATAGTATGAAACTGATGGGTGGAAAGACGCAGTTGTCACTGATGCTGCCGATATAGTGTGATGCACCGTTCAAATACAGGACATCTGTCTAGTCATTCCTCCCACAACTGAGGCAGTAATGTGCTGAGTGATAGTCCCCATCTCACTAAGGAACAAGTAGCACAGTGCAGTCAGGATTGTCTGAAAGTGACGCACTTAATGTTCTTAACCTGTCACAGGTATGTTGTTGTACGATATATGGGTATCATATATGGTATATTGACATTGTTAGTATATAGGTACAGGCATACCTCGTTTTATTGCGCTTCGTAGATATTGCGTTTTTTAAAAATTGAAGGTTTGTGGCAACCCTGCGTCGAGCAAGTCTATCGGCGCCATTTTTCCAACATCACGTGCTCACTTCGTGTCTCTGCGTCACATTTTGGTAATTCTCGCAATGTTTCTTTTAGACATAATGCTATTGCACACTTACTAGACTACAGTATAGTGTAAACATAGCTTTTATATGCACTGGGAAACAAAAAAAGAATTCGTGACTCGCTTTATTGCGCTGGTCTGGAACCGAACCCGCAATACCTCCAAGGTATGCCTGTACCGTGTTTTATATGTGATAGATTGGTAATACGCTTTATATGGTGGTTACTGATATGGGACATGATATGCATATTGGCATACTAGAATAGTGAGAAAATGTATTTCAGATTTATGACATTTTGTAATTTGGTTTTGTCCCAGCACTGTTTCAAACAGTTTGGTAAACAAGATACACTTTTAACATGGAAGCAACGTGCTGACACATGTATTTCGAAAGTCCAGCTAAGGCAAGCATCCAAGCTGATACACAATGGCAGAACACTGAGAATAAGGCAAGGTCCACAAGGGTGGACCTATTTGTAATATAGAAAGTTTTTGGACATATCCTACAAAGTTACACACCTTTTTGTTATAAGTAATGATACTAATTGTTTACTTTCTCTCACACTGTCTTGGTTGAAGCTGTGTTTGGTCCGTATTGGATGAAACATGCTTGCAGTAAGAAGTCGGCCACTGCTACTGCCTTAAGCAGCACTATGTTGTAATAATTATTAAATTAAAATTAAATCCGTGGCGTAACAGCTCCAGAGAGCCAAAGCCAACTAGCCTGACTGCTGGCCTCACGTTCACATGCCTAAGCATAGGGGAACGATCATCCAACCACATATAGGGTGATGTGTGGTCAGCACGACGAACCCCCAGCCATTGCTAGCTTTCCTGACCGGATTACGCTACTCGTAGCTCCACAATTTCCTCACGATGCTGGGTTGGCACCGGTCCCATACACTGGTCGAAAGCTCATGAGAAAAATTTCTTCTCCCCCCGAGACTCGAACCAGCACGCATTCTGTATCGCCGGTCCGAAGCATGACACCTCAGACCACGCGGCTACGGCGTGGGACTGTAAGAATTATTACTTGTAGTAAATTGCCATCGTCAAGTCTAAGTTTTCAGCCTAGAATTCCCACCAGTAGAATCCCCTCGACCTACCATCGTTCCCCGAGTCCTGCAACACAACAATTTATTTGAATTTCACCATTCCACTTTGTACTGTTGTTAGTAGCATATATTATCAAAATAAAAATGTATCTAAATCTATGCCAATTTGATATATTATTATGGTAATAAGGTGTGGCCTGCCATATGTTGGAAAAAAAACCAAGGTGCCAGAAAATGGTATTTTCTTCCAGGACAAGCAGCGTCCTATCACCATAGTGATTTGCAATGCTGCTCGGGTTGGAAGGTGTCTCTTTATTCCCCAAATGTGTTCCTGTGTGATTACTTCTTTTCCTCAGGTGAAGGAGTCACTCAGAGATATTACTGCAAAGCTAAAAAAACTAAGACAGCACCATTATGTTCTCTAAACACAGACAATTACATTGCTGTAATTGATTGTCTACATAACCATTGGGAAAAAGTGTTCACCTTGGTGATAACTGCTGTGAGTAGGGGGGCAGATGCCAGTATCTTCTGATATAAAATTTTGCTGATTTTTTATGGATCGTGTTTACCAAGGAAAATTTTACAGTATCCTGCATACATATTTTCAGTCTACAAATGTAATGTTGGTGGGTAAAGTGCTTACAGCATGAAAGGTAATAAAGAGAAACCAGCAATTGATAAAAAAAGAAAATCATTTTTATTTTTGAAATCTCTTATTGCCTAAGTATATATTGTGACTACACTAAATTTGTTACGTATCCCCCCTGAAGCTTTGCCGTGTCACCGTATTTATAATATTGACTTATATCTAATGCCGAAGGTCAAGAATGAGCTACATGCCATGTAGTGGGACTGCTTTATTCTTTTATATAATGATGATATATAAGAGTATGAAGATTTCCGTCTTCTGGGTTGTTGCGCTGTGTAGTCTGGTCGATGTTCACCAACGTTTCAGAGGTTATACTGCCTCCGTCATCAGAGTATGAAGATTTCTGTCTTCTGGGTTGTTGCGCTGTGTAGTCTGGTCGATGTTAACCAACATTTCAGAGGTCATACTGCCTCCATCAGAGTAGTTGGTAGCAGTGTGGTGAGGTAATGTTGTGCAAGGCCCTGGTTATGCAGAGTGTGTGTGTGAAGAGGAATATTAATGGTTTTAACAGTTGATGTCAGAAATGTTAAAAATTATGGCTTGATGAGCCCGGTGTTGGTCAGTTGCTTGTGGTGTATCTGCGATTGGAAGTGTAACAGTATGTAGACGTGCTGTTGGACCTGAGATAGTTTGGACAATTAGGGACCTGTTTGGCACTTTTGCGGCTTGCGGATTCCTGAGGCTGAAGTTTTGTGATAAATTAAAGCCAGTTTGTTAGTTGGGAGTGCTTAGTTTTGTGATAAAATAAAGCCAGTTTGTTAGTTGGGAGTGCTAGTAGGTATAACTACTGGAGGCCAGGTTAGGTTAGGTCTTCTGCTCTGGACCTGTGGCATCCTGTCAATGCAGCAGGTGTGCAGCCTTGCATGGGGTATTTTAGATGCAGACCAAGGCCAAGTGGCATGTAGACATGCATGTGGCACACTTGCTGTTAATGCCTCTATAATTTATATGGAGGCTAAGTTGGGATTTTCGTGTAATGAAGCCAAGGTATTGTATTGTAATAACTTATTTTAAGTTATTGTAATTTGGTATATGTCGGAGTGAAAGTAGTAACAATTTGATAAAGTAGTATTTCTTAGGTGTTGATTGTAACCTGTACTACGTGGTTCTCGATCCCGGAGACGTATGTGTGCTGATCAGTGGTTACATAAATGTTAACATGGTGTTAATGTGTCTGCAGCATTGCACACGCTGGCACTAAGCTGCTGTAGGGAGCCATGGTGGTAATAGCTGACTGGCTGTGTGGGGGCTGTGCTTTGGACTTTCACCAAGGTGACCATGGGTTGATTGAGCATGTGTGTGACTAAAGATTTATGAAGTAAAGTGTTACACTTGGCATGTTTTGAGATGAATGAGGTTGTTGCACATTCAAGCATAGCTTATGTAGATGTTAATGCTATGTATGTTGTAATATGATCTTGGTGGGTTATCCTTTTCAGAGGCACGGGTGGTTGCAGGACATATAGGTCCCTCCAGAGAGGAGAGATTTTCTCAATTATGGTTTTTTGTCATTTATAAATTCTGTGTGAGTAATATGTAAGTATTGCACATCATACTTCAGTGGTTATCTCTCCTCTAAGAGGCCTTGGGTTTAAATTTCAGCCCAATGGTTGGCTGTCCTGGCTGAGATGTTTTGTGATTTTCCTCAATCCTTTCAGGCAAATGCCAAAATAATCATAATGTTCTTTTCAATTGCAAGGTTGTTAAACCTGGAGTATTATTTTCAGTAGTGTTAACAACTCCATCGTTCATCTTAACAACAGCTTGTTAGTTAAATAGCATGGGCAAATACACCTTCTAAATTTTAATTCACTTTGGGTATCACTGAATTTTTGACCAGTGTCCATGGTGTAGAAGGAATATGGTTGTAACGAAGGATAACCGATGTAAAGGTGAGTGCATGACCTACTGGTATTAAATGCAAAGGTGGATGGTGGTTTTCCTACTCTACTTTATTTCCGTTATTAACAATAATGGCCACTGAGACACATGAACCTAAATGTAATAATTAATGCATGAGCTTCTGAGGTACAGTTATCTTAGTTTATATAACAAAAATTAATGCAGTAATGCACCTCTTGTGGGGGTCCAGAAAAAAATTTATTGATTACAAGGTCCCCAAATTTAACCCACCGAGATATTTTCCTTTGGGCTGTACTGAAGTGAGAGTTATACATGAATGAGCCTCACACGACTGATGACCTTGAATCGTTCAGAAAGAAACTGAAGCCATTTTTGCAGACACGCTAAAATATGTATCTGCCAGTTTGAAGCACCATGTCTAGTTGTTAATGGATGGCCACTTTCCACATGTTAGGCAGTTCAGTTCGGTGAAGTATGAGGTATGTTTACTCTGCAATAAAATTCAAGCTCTTAATATTTCATAAGTCTGAAACATGAAGTTGTCTATGTTTAGGCCTGGCATCTTAATTCCAGTATCATAATTCATAATTTCCTTCTTTTATCTGTATGTCGCTTTTCTGTGCCTTACATGAATTATTGTTGTTTATGCCAGATGTCTGTTAAGCAGACACCAATATGTAGCACTTTTCTGAGAGGTGTGACTAGGTTCTGTGGCAGAATGAAGGTGTGTCATTTGCACATTTATTCTGTAAAGCATACCAATTACTTATACAAAATATAAATTGTTATGAAGATTTCTGTCTTCTGCGTTGTTCCGCTGTGTAGTCTGGTCGATGTTTACCAACGTTTCAGAGGTCATACTGCCCTGATGATGGAGGCAGTATGACCTCTGAAACGTTGGTAAACATCGACCAGACTACACAACGCAGAAGACAGAAATCTTCATACTGACCACTGTGAAAACCTCAAATCTTACATAAATTGTTATGTTAACTCTTGAAAGAGCTGTTTTCAAGATATATCATATTTAACAGTATGTCCTGAAACCCTGTGCATGCCAAGATGCATGTAAAATTCAGGGATTTTAGCTCTTTTTTCACAGAGTGTACCTAAAACATGTGATCACCATTGGTGCATAAATAATGGTTTTGTTTCTGAAAATCTGGGGCCTCAAGAGTGAAGGTGACCCTCTGGGTGTGAAACGGACATCCTCTGGGCAGGGCAAATTAAGGACAAGTGCATGTAGTTTGACATAATGGCATTTTAATTTTGTAACAAAGTATATTTGGTTTTTGTGGATGTTGAGTTCTTCCCTCCTCCACGAAGTCTTTAGTTTAATTAGTGGTCATGTGACAAAAAACTGGCATATTCCTTCTATGTACTTAGGTAACATGTTTATGCCTGATGCAGGTACTGAATGTTGCTAATCTGAATGGTATTCAGCTGCGCACTGGCTGCTTCTGTAATCCTGGGGCCTGTCAGCGACATCTAAAACTCTCAGACGATGATCTCAGGAGTCAATTCCAGGTGTGCACATGATAACTCATAATGTCCAGAGTTCAAGGTCAATCAGTTTTAAGAGCTGCATCCTGTTGTATGTTGAATGTTAGGATGACAGTCCATCTACACAACGATTCTTTATTGTAGTTTCAATGTTTATTAAGATTCCACGACATGTTTTGACCTTCATTGGTCATCTTTAGGTGGTTCTCTTTAAGTGTTTGAAACTAATAGATGTGACTGCTGATTTGTATACACATTTTCTGCTGTAGCATGTCAGCTACAGCTTTCAACCGGTAACTACACACCTGCATAGTCCACTCTACTAAAACAGGTAAGCTTCTTAAGACACAGTCCATTACATGACGAAGTTAACAACAGAAAACGTGTATATAAATCAGTAGTCATATCAGTTAGTTTCGTACACTTAAAGAGCACCACTTGAAGATAACCAATTAAGGTTGAAACGTGCAGTGGATTCTTAATAAACATTGAAACTGTAATCAAGAATTGTGTTGATGGACTGTTAACCTAATGATTAAGGTCAATACTTTGTTTATTTGTTTCATTCACTAATGGGTATGTTGTGATTGATATTATTTAGTGCTGCTTTTATGTGTAAAATACATGTGTGATATTACGAAGACGGAAAATAATTGTAATCTCTAATTAAAGGATGAAGTGCCAGTATGTGGTATTAAAACAAACAGGACTGATAAGAGATAACAGAACATCTAACTGTTTGGAAACCTAGGATGCAAGTGATAACTGACATTTCATGCAATTCCTACAGTTTGAAGGAAATAAAATTTTCATAAAGCCTTAGCTAGAATCTTAAAACTTTGCATACCGTGTTGTGTATTAGAATATAAAATAAGCAAACAAACAAACTATTCACTCTATAAAGAGACACTAGTGCCATATGCGTTTCGAACTCAAGAGGTCATCATCAGTGGCAAAAGGGAATTAATTCGTATAATCAAAAATGGTTTTAAAAAACAAATCATGAAGTTGAGTTCTTTACAAAACCATAACAAGCAACACTACACTGGATGTTGGTCTCACAGGAGTTGTACTCTGTACCTAGCTATTGGTCCAATGGTCCAGTGGCCATTGCTGGTCTGCGACGAGCCGTGGTCGCGTCGTCCGTGCATGGACGACGTAACCACAGCAACCAGCAGTCGGTTTATTTACTGTAACTGCCCGATTCCAAATGACACCATTTACACTACTGATCCCCAAATAACAACCCATCTCTCTCCCTTAAGTGCTGTCTTTTTTTTTTTAACCTGAGTAAGTCTTATTTATTAATGCAGAAGTTTCAGCATGCATTGTTATTGAAATTTAACTGAATCTTCCTGTGGAGCCAGTAGGAATAAAATGGCATGGCACTTAATCAGACTTTATTTGAATGATTAACGTTGCATTTATATTGCCACACACACAATGGTAAATTTTGGCTTCAGTGGGGCATTCCCTTTGAAATTACATAGGGAATTTGTTTCAGTGCTTTAATGGGCAGAGCCACGGTGGTCTAGCGGTCAGAACACTAGCCTTGTAATACTGGGGTCCCGGGTTCAATTCCCCGTGGTGCTCAGATTTATAACTTGTGTTGGGCAAGGTCGTGGTATAGGCATCACGGAGTTTTCCTCCGGGGGCGTCCCCGGTTTCTCCGTGGCATCCCAACAATTACTCCACTCACACACAGAAGAAGGCAATGGCAAACCACTTCTGGATCATCTGCCAAGAACGTATATGAACAGGTCCCAGTCCAAGAAAAGGATGGAAGGATCCTGTTCATAATATATGGACCTGTCATAAGACAGAACACTAATAATAATAAAAAAAAATGGGCAGAATGCAAGGGCAGTGATACATAGAGTGGTGCTGTATATACAGGATTATTAACGAACCTGTTTAAGACAATGAACAGTAATTGTTTCTTTCAGGCAGGCCACATATGTGGAGACGACAAAGATCTGGTGAATGGACAACCCACTGGTTCAGTTCGAGTCTCTTTTGGTTATATGACAACCAAGAATGATGTTGATAAATTGATTAACGTGTTGACATCCTACTTTGTGCATGGCTCCCCAGTCAGAAAACTGCCTGCATGGTGGCCGGCCTTCCAGCAAGCTTACAAACAAAAATTCCAGCCTGCACGTAGGAAACATGATGGTCTTCTGAATGTAGACAGAATGAAGTCACCCGCTATTTTACATGGAGTACCAGACATAAAAATACAAGCTCCTATCAAGTCACAAACAAATGCAAGTAGCTTGGAGACTAGTTCAGTTTCAAATTACGGCCAGCAAAATACAATGTCAGATGGAAATAGTATTGCATTGACATGCATATATGTATACCCTGTCAAATCTTGTGGGGCTGTGCGCATGGAGAGCTGGTACATTGGATTAAGGGGTCTTCTATATGACCGTGAGTGGATGGTGGTGACCCCAGCTGGTGTCTGTCTCACTCAAAAGCAAGACGCAAAACTCTGCCTCATTCAACCTAATGTGGATCTCAGTAGTAGGTCACTGATCCTACAGTTCCCAGGTGAGTATTACATTGTTTATAACGTTGCGTAACAAATGTAACAAAACTGTTACGTAAGATGTTTAGCCTTAAATGAGATGAAAAGATGTTTATGTTTGTACAAACTATGAAGGATTGGTGAGGAAACAGTTATGACCTGTTTAGAGAGACAATTCTGTTTTAAAATTTAAGATAAATTTGATTTATAATAATTATAAAAAATTATGAAGTACAAAACCACACACTATGTCCTTCAGCTGTGGGAACTTAATTCAATCTAACAACACAGTATATGATGCAATGAGGTATGTCATATGTGGTTTTGACTTGCTCTGTAACTGAGTTTTACCATTAAAAGAAAGTTATCTGAATGCTAAATGAAAAATGTATATCAGTTCACAGAAGGAAGGGAATCTTCATGTCTTGTGCCTGGAACAATTAATGAAAATATAACTGATAGGATAGTAGTCTGCGGGCCATGTTTTTGAACCTGAGATATCAAAATACGAAGCAGAAATGCAAACAACTCAATCATGAGATTTGATAAAATAATGTTATATATTTTACTTGTGAAAATTATTTGAAAGCTGTCAAGTAATGTAGACTCTGCAGTGAGATATTCTGCAACAGTGTGATTCAAAGCTGGATCGGAAACAGTGTACTGTAAAGAAGATGGCTGTGGGAGAACATCAAATCCTACTTATAAAATTTTCTTTGCATTATGCTTCATTCCTTCGAAGATAATGAGCACGCTCTGGCAAGTCATGTGACACAATGTGCAACAAAAGTCAAGCACTTGAAATATTCTAAGTCTGAGACCAGAATTGATGTACGCATACAGTTGCCATCATAATACCATTCAATCCTTATTTCCGACCATATGTGGATTTTATCAACATTCAATTAAATAAAACTATTTATGCCACATGTCTGTTGGGCCTAGGAGAGAAGACGATGGGGCATGGAGAAAACTGCATAATGATGACCTTAAAAATCTGTACTCCTCCCCCAGTATTGTCAGGGTGATTAAGTTGAGAATGAGATGGGCGGGGCATGTAGCACGCATGGATGAAGCAAGAGGTGTGCAACGGGTACTGGTTGGGAAACCTGAAGGGAAGAGACCGCTGGGGAGACCTAGACGTAGATGGGAGGATAATCTCAAGCGGGATCTATGGGAGATAGGAGTTGAAGGAGACTGGATTTTGTTGGCCCAGGACAGGGTCTGGTGGAGGGCTTTGGTTAATTCGGTGATGAACCTTCGGGTTCCGTAAGCCATCTAGTTAGTTATTTAGTCTGTCAAGCAAAGACACCATTATGTCTGCCTAATTTGAGAAATTACATGAATTAATGTTAATGACTTTACCAAGTTCAACAGCAAAACAAAACTGAACACTACACTTCTGCTCGATACCTGTATCACACGTTAGATGGGTCACTAGCATTGATATGAAGACCACATGCAAGTCATAGTCTTCATATTTGTCTTCTCTTTTTAATGTTTATTTTGTATTTGCATAAATACTAATTGTTTTCTTCACTTGTAGTCTATACATTGTACATACATCTTTATTACAGTTCATTGAAAATTTTGATGCTTGCATAATATGCACTCCCTGAAAACATGAGCAGTTGGCCTATGAAACGATTCTTATGCTTTAAAACCATAATTGTACTGAATTCTTGCTATAAGAGCCTCTGAACCTGTCTGAGAGCTGTCAAAGTGCCATACCTGCAGAGTGAAGAGCAATGTTTACTACTCAGATAACTTCTTTTTTATTGCAGAAATGCCGCCAATTTCGGTACCACTCGATGATCCAAAAAACCACAATGACGGCAGAGTAGAAGCTTCGCTGTGTCAGAGCAAAGTGTGTGGGGACAGGGTTCAAGGTTGGGACTGTGGTGATGATGTGGCATCATGGTTATGTGATGCTTTGGGGCGTCAGGGGTTGCGTTTGATTCGCCAGTGGAATAGTGACTCGAGAGTGAGCAAGGAGAAAATGAAATCGAGAGGGCAAGGTCAGTTCTGTCTGGTGTAACTGTACTGTCCAAACCTCTTGCTTATGTAATAATAAAGTGATACTGTTTTTGCACTGGAAAAGTCAGTTATAAGTTCCAGTAACCATAGCAGAAATTTAGAATCATAGAAAGTGGTTTTAAATATCTTTATTTCAAGGAAAACTGATAGTAAGTTATGTCCGTCTTTTGTTTGGTCTCTTCAGACAGCAATCAGAAGTCAGTTCTGTCACTGTCGAACCAGGCACAATTTCTGCTTGTGAACAAGAGCAGCGTTCAGTGGCTGAGTGATCAAATTGACTGGGAACAATCTGACTGTGACAAGGTAAATAGAAATAACAAACTGACTGAAAAGTCATGCAACTGATTCCTGACACATGTTCTATTTGTTAAAAAAATAAATTACACTGAATTCTGAAATCAAACAACAATCTTAATTAATCGTTGGAAATACGAACTGTGCTCGACAGAGCACGCATTCATTTTTCTCAATAGCTCAGTCATTATAGTGACTAGCTACGGGCTGGACGACCGGGGTTCGATCCCCGACGGGGGCAGAGGATTTTTCCTCTAGCCTCTGCGTCCAGACCGGCTCTGGGGCCCACCCAGCCTCCTCTACAATGGGTACCGGGGTCCTTTCCCGGGGGTAAAGCCGGCCGGGGTGTGATGCTGACCACTCACCCCCATCTAGTGCCGAGGTCAAGGAAGAGAGGAGCTATACGTCCACTCACCCCAAACGCCTACATGGCGTATAGTGGGACAAACTTTGCTTTACTTTACTTACATGCTTGATGGAACCCAGTGAAGTGCTCCTGTGTCACTGAAATGCTTAGCTGGATGACATATTAGTATTTATTTGGGACAGGAAAATTGGGAAATACATCCTTAATTTACTCTGGCACGATAAGTGAGAACAAGATTCCAGCTAACATTTCACAGTGAATACTTATTGTACTTGTAAAAAATACATTCTTACACTAAAAACTCTTTGAAGACAACTGATGGACTTTTGTGAGCAGGATGCAACATGACATCACCTGCGTGGGCTCTTGTATAGTCATAACAATATTCTGTGTTTATTACGACGTAACTCACTCCCTGGTAGAAGAACCCGCAGCCACCAATAAATATTTTAATATGGGTTGAATGACTTTATCATTCTGTATTTTCTAAGATTGCGCAAGATAGAACTAATTCATTCTTGAATTTCTAGGTTGGTGACCCTTCTTAAATTCATTTACGTTGCTGTGCGAGTCTCAATAATGTTTGTATTTCAGAAGTTCCCTTTTTGATTCTGAAATGTGTAATAGTTTCATGTCGTACGTTGTTCGGATTAACGCCCTTCATTTGACTTGAATTATGCGACCATTGCAATTTAGCCTGCTTCCTCTGATCAAATAATTTTGAGCATTACTCGTCAGAACTTCAATTAAACTGCTTTACATTGTAAGAACCTATTTTAAGTTTATTGTTCTCTCTAATGCCTTACCATGCCCTGTAACTAGGGGAGCATGTTTACGATTTTCAGGAGAGTCTGCTGGAGCGTTTTCGTAGCAACCTGGTCATACAGGGCCTGAAGCCATTTGAGGAGAACGAATGGACACACTTCCAGATAGGAAGAGTGAAATTCCAAGTGAGACGTACTTATTATTTCTCATCATTCCACATGCTTAACTGAACTTGATTAGTGTCAAGAATTGGGTTAATGTTGTTCCAAAGCAGAGCCAGGGCTGAAGAAGAGAAAGGGTGAAAGGAAAATGAATGGGGTGCTCACACGTAGGAGTGCGTTCACAAAACAACACAGATGCCGCGCACAAAAAGTGCACACGCCAGAGGGTGCGCGGTCTATCCATATGACACAGTTGTCATGCTTTGCATGTAAACCAACACATTTGTCATTCTTCCAGGAAATAAGTCAACTGAACTCAGGTGCATTTTTTAAATTTACGTTGCAGTCAGAGGGCCCGTGTACACGCTGTCAAATGGTTTGCATCGATCAGTCAACTGGTGTGAAGACACGAGAACCTCTGAGGACTCTGGCAGCAGCGTTTCTTGGCAAGATGAAGTTTGGAGTGTACTTAAGTCGAGTAGCTGAAGGGAATGTGAGGATTTCAGTTGGAGATGAAGTAATTGACCATTTTACTTTCAATTAAATACTGTCTGAGATGGGAACCAGAAGCCTGTTGGAAAGCAGTCACGAGACAAGGGACGAGCCCCCTACCTCTCAGACTCTGTAGACAAATGTCGTTTTGTCACTGCAAATTCTAGCGAATTCAATAAAGCATTTTTAAAGAGTCTAAAAACGTTTTACTGTCCTTTATTGTATGTAATGAATAAGTGTAACAGAAACTCACCATTGCTATAGGAAGTGCAAAGCCACTGAAAATCTTCGTAACACATCTGATTTGACAAATGTAACCGACTGTGGATCATTTTTAAAAGAAATTAACTCTTGGATTAATACTGTTATAGATCATATGGTATGAAGTTTTGTCTTTTGTTGTCATCTTTGGCACAAAGAACTTTGGTAATGTTTTGAAAGTATCGACAAACATAATTTCTAAAGACGTTCCAAGATTTCAAAAAAAGTAGAGTCTTTTTAAAGACTGTGGCATTGATTGTTACAAACTGTAGTTTACTGCATCATAAATACATTTATTTTTTCAACTTCTTACTTCTTTTATGCAGATCATCACTTTAATGCCTCGGAAGTAAAAACGTAACATAAATACAGAAATCGAACAAATAAAAATGAAGAAAACCAAGTTACATCAGCAAACTTGAGAACAGCTGTAAATGTACAGTGAATTCTTCCCCACCGAGTGTATCTTGTAAGGGAACTGATCTAAACAAAGGTTTGTAAAGGAAGAGTATTTTTGTGTTAGCGGTCTGGTACAAGAACACATTGTGGAGTTGAGAGCTATTTTATCACCATGCTCATGATTGGTTATATATATATATGTAGTGATCCTCTGCTTTTCCTGATATGTATTACTGATCTGCCCCCAACCAATAATTCTCAGCCCAAACCTGTACCATTTGTGAAGCACACTAACCCTTCAGAGTGGGGGCATTTAATGTGCCGTGGGAGAATTTTAATCTTGGGATTTCAATTTGAGCTTGAAAGTGCATCATTTTACTTAGATGGACATGGACACAACTTCTCTAATAATTGATTAATTTTAGTGAAACTTTGAAAAAATGTTCGCAACACACCATACTTTACAGATATTTAAAAAAATGTACCTTGAAAGTTGAGTTTCATGTGGTATTTTTGAAGCAGCCCTCAACACAGCCCAGCTTCACAATCTGGACACCAAAACACTCTTCTTTCTCAACAACAAACACACTACACAACACTTTGTAGGCCATGACTTTTTCTCTGTTGGAAGAATTCTCTCCGGAAAATGTCTTTTAATTAATCGAGGCACAGTCTTGTTTGTGGAATGTCTCCCTGGCACTTCATCTACCTCACCACCATGATCAACAAGGAGAGCCTGCATTAGGTCCACCTTTATATCAAGTGGTCAATTTTGATACCTGTTGAATTTTCCCTGAAGATCATCATAGAATTTAGAGCTGTGGCATTTAGCAATCTTTGAAACAGTTTGGTGGGTCATTTTCTTTTTTTCCAAGAGGTATGTGTGAAACTATCATGTTTTGGTTATAGTCCTGTGTCGCTCCATTTTAGCACAGATATAGGGCCAGAATGTTGAACTATTAGTTCCCCCCTTCTTTAGCTTATCTGTGACAGCTTTAGGCACATCTTTCCTATTTATTCAGAGAGTACCAACACAGTCATTATTGATTTCAGTATCTGAGCCAGTGACGGTGCATTGTAGAAGTTGTCCATCCACAGTATATGACTCTGCTAGAAATAATACAACAGCTGATGTTTGTATCCTCTGATCCTTTCCAGTGTAAATATGAATGACTGCAAATATTCTGAACTGGACTTGCAAAGCTCATAAGTCTTGATTCCAAACTTGATTATTTTAGTGGAATATACTGCTTGAATGACAGTCTTCCTGTCCATGAAGTCTGTGACTCTTCTATTGCAATATTCTGACCTGGTCTGATTTTTTTTTTCAGATTGGAAATTACAGTATATATTTTAAAACGTTTTGGATGCCCATGGTGTGTCTTTGCTGTAATTGTTACTGAAGTGAATCAATTTACAGACAAATTGAAATCTGTAGAAATAACAGAGCCGAAGATATGTGTTGTCAAAACAGAATGTTTTTAAAAAGTAAGACTTCAGGGTAGGATTTTGTACTATTCCCATTAATATTAAAAGTACCAAGACAACGTACATTTCATCATCAGTGACAGGTTTACATTCCCTTACACTTGATCGAAAATGTATGGGAAGGGTCGTAGAATTTATGCATTACGCTACATTGCGATTAATTTCATACATGATTAAAGCTATCAGCTCGTGAGTGAAAAAGAGTTTGAACACAGTCACATTTTCCCCTTCGTTCTTAAGTCCACAATTACCTACAAACTGTTTTCTTTGTTCTATATAATTGTAAATGAACACCCATCAAAAGCTATAGCACGCGCCACACTTCTCGGTAAACCACTGCGCACCGTCAGTCTTCATTTTCAGATTCACAAAGAGTAAGAAATCCACGCACAGGTAAATAATCGATTACATATCGACCACGGTAGTTTCGGAAACAGTGAGAGGTTCATCCACGGTGTTATCAATATTTTCAGGAGACAAAAAACGTCTGCTACTCGGAGCCATGATCATGGCCGACTAAGGGCAGACTTTAGTACAAAAGAAGTACGTTCATACGAAGGGGGGGAACAAAAAATGCATTGAACCTTTCAGTTGATGTTATATACTGCTGGAGAACTTGCGATGTGCCCTACGCAGCTGTCGTAGCCGTTTCTATATTATTTCATTCATCTTCGGTAGAGAGAGCCACAAACAGACTGAATGCAATTCAGATCAATAATCGATCTATATTTCAAAGGGGGAAAGCAATGGTAAAATCGATCTTTCAGAATCATTTTATGTATCATTCGACAGCCTGCTTCTTTATCCATAGGCCTACTGAATACTTAAATTTCAAACCGAGTCGCTAGGCATGAAAAGTCGAAGTGCGCGATACGCGAGCAACGTTCGGTACTCCACGCCAAGTGATGGATGATTACGTTATGCCGGACAGTGTTCGGCACTCCACGCTGAAGGGCTGATTCCTCTTTCAGTATTTAATTTTCAGGAATATAACTACGGGTGATGCATTTTGTACATTGTTTACCATGTCACATTTTTATGTGTCATTTTGTACTGTAATTTGGGATATAATATGTGCATAAATCCAGTAACTCTTTCCTGAAATTCTAGCTTGTTTTTAAGTACTCTGTTTTAGCCCGGACTTCACACTGTTCCTCCCATACAGAAGTGGTAAAAGTCATTGATTTTTGTCTATTTTGCAAATTTGGCTCATGGGAGGGGGAAGTATATCACAGAAATTCATAGTAAAAAATGGTAGGTACAAGCAGTATTCCTATTTGAAAGGAGACAACACCAGGAAGAGTACAATTTTTTACAGGATGTCCCTGTCAAACCTCCACCATTTCAAATCATCACAGCTAACTAACTAACTAGATAGCTTACGGAACCCGAAGGTTCATCACCGAACTCACCAAAGCCCTCCACCGGACCCTGTCCTGAGCCAACAAAATCCAGTCTCCTTCAACTCCTATCTCCCATAGATCCCACCTGATATTATCCTCCCATCTACGTCTAGGTCTCCACAGCAGTCTCTTCCCCTCAGGCTTCCCAACCAACACCCGGTGCACACATCTTGGCCCATCCATGCGCGCTACATGCCCCGCCAATCTCATTCTTCTCGACTTAATCACCCTGACAATATTGGGGGAGGAGTACAGATTTTTAAGCTCGTCATTATGCAGTTTTCTCCATGCCCCATCGTCTTCTCTCCTAGACCCAAATATCCTCCTCAACACCCGATTCTCAAACACCTGCAATCTATGTTCCACCCTCAGAGTGAGAGACCATGTTTTGCACCCATGACCGAAGTTCCCATTGTCTCTTGTACAGTGTTGCAAGCACTGAGTATGCCAGCCACATGCCTGACCTTCCAACATTACAAGCCCGCATCCATGATATGAACGAAGACGTAAGCGTGCGATAATGTCTAGCTTTATATAATGAATGGACATGATAAAACTGCAGCAAAAAGTTCATCAGTAATTCAACAAACTTCCATAGTCCTTGTTTACACACATTCCGTGCATCAAGATTCCAGGTTGTTGAAACAAAACTATTTGGTATCTGGAAAGTTATCTTTGGGAAAGAAAAGAGGCGTGTCATTTGAAAAGTGTACTACGGCTTTCAAGACGCACGCAGGCTGATGAATCCCGATCGCAAAGCTGCTGTAAATAATAAAGTAATTGGGTAGCATTTGAAAAATGTCTTTCTGAAAAGAAGTGACATTATGAATAAAAATATCAACTGTCACAGAAATGAATTCAAAACTAATATTTTTATTCTTATAAAACAAAATTCACATTATAAACAATGCATATCCATGCATATAATATAACATAACACTCGGTCACCTGCGTACTTAACTTTACAGGACCCTCATCTATTTATCAGTTATTTTATTTACACTGACGTGCTCTAAAGTAAAATAAGAATCAAAACACAAACCTATTATGAGAAAGATTCATGCTTCCTCCGCAACTGCCTGGGGGGTTACCGCCATTATTACTGTCCTGGTCAGGATTATGTGGGCCACGTCGAGAGGATGGTTGCTGCTTGCCCCCTCTTCTGCGCCTCTTGTCCTCATTCCACATTTCCTGTAGGCACTCGATATCATCGTATTTAACGAGCTTCACGAGGTCGGGGTGGAGTGACGGCAGAGACAAGAGATCAACAGCGGGCTGCAGTTTCTCTTCAGGCCTAGCGTAGAAAAGGATGTAGGGAGTGTCTGGAGGACTCCACGGAGGAGAATCACATGGGGCCACCAAAGAATCATTAAAAATTTGCCATGACAGAGTTTCATCACATGCTAATGTGTAGTAATGACCCGTGTCGATATCTGATCCCGAGTGGATCACCGCTGCGTATAACTTATATGACTGCCGGTACAACTCGATGCTCTCGGAGCAATGAACCCAGTGAAGAAGTTTCGCTCGCTCTCCTGTCTGAGAATTAAACTGGAAGCGTTTGAGTGTCAGCACAAGATGAGACGGTGGCTGTAAAATCTGTATTGTTCGCTGAGCATCCCGCAGTCCACCACATGAGTCGCAATGGTATTGGTTCTCCCCACTCAACTGTTCTGGTGATGTAAAGTAATCCAACAGATCCTGCATACAGAAATAATTGAATTATGAGTAATAATCATTAAACTAAATCAGCCTAGAAATTTACACTACAGTAAGGATTTATAGATAATGTATTAATTCTGTGTTATGCTATCAACATGGAATAAAGCCATTACAACAATAATTCAAACCAGCATGAAAAATGTACTTGAGCTACAACAAATAACTGGTACAGGCAGTTCAACATCTGGAAATATATACAGGATGATTCAAAAGGTTAGGGCCAAACTGAAGGAGCGTATAGCATTAAATATTTTAAAAAAACTGAATGTTTCTCTTTCAAAGTTACTGCTTTTTACCAAAAAAGTCTTTAATGGTTTGTCAAAACTTTACGTTTTAGGCCAAACAGAGCCCTTTCCACGTTCAAAATGTTTTCCTCGTCACGTTCACTAATATTATGTGCATAAAGGTACGACTTCACTTTTGCCAATGCAGCGTGTGCTTCGGCATAACTCGGCACAGCTTCGGGTTCGCGTTCGTTGTCTTCCTCTTCCTCACCACTCCCTACCCCTTCGCAAACAATAACAGGAAGAATGGAAATACTATTACTGCCGAACTCAACGAAACGTAGCTGTAGAAGACACGAGATGAACCAGAAGAATGAAAAGTGTCGCCAGCCTTTCCTTTGTACTTATAATAAAAGCATTTGTGAAGAAATTCACACTGCACATGCCATCTGGCATCGCTGGAAATATGAGTGCACCCTAATTAAACCCGTAAAATTTCTGACAATGGGCACCGCCATTCACTCCAACTATCACCCCTGCACCGCTGACCCCTCATTCCAAAGAATGTGCTGGTTGGGCGACATAACAGGTTACCGCTACTGTGTATTCCAAAAACATTATGCGTCTTTCAGTATTAATTTATCTCTAAACCCAGCATTTTAAATTCTAAAAACATCGCGTAAATTTCGTTATAATTTCTCAGAAACGATCACTGTGGGAAAATTGTGGGCCAGGACTAAGATTTTTGAACGATCGATGCGATAAAACGATAGTTCGAGGAACAAAAGAAGCGGGAAAATGTAACATTATTTTATATGGGATGTATTCGGGACCGAACAAAACAGACGATGCATCCGGGAAAACGATAGTTCGAGGAACGATGGATAGAGGTTTCACTGTATTAAGCTAACCATTTAATCTTTATAGCTAACAGGGTCTCTTTGAGCGCCACTGTTCTAAATGTGTGGACATTAAAGTATATAGCTTCATGGCATAATTCTTAGCCAGAGAGACAACTGTATCTTTTAAATCCATTTGCAAACATTAGACAACTTACAAAATACCTACAAAATTTTAAGTTATAATTCTATTAATAAAAACACAAAAATATGCCAACATGATTTCTTAATATTCAAGAACTCTTTGGAATTTTTCATGATTCTTTGCCCCTTCTAGGCTACCAAACCATTACGAATTAGCTGAAAATACAGAAGTATACACATCTAAACTAACGTCATTCCACAATAAAGTACTTCTTCAATTTGTGAGAAGAGCAACATATGGTTCCATTACCTGAATATGCAGTTTGTGATTAGGACCGCAGTCAGGAGGAAAGGCAAGCGGGATATCTCGGAAGTGATCCGTATGAACCGATTCTGCTTTACACTGGAGGCACTTAAAACTGATGAGCAGGCGTCCCCCAAAACACTGCTGTACCAAGCTCTCATATGGAACAGGAGAAGATGACGTGGTCGCTTTCTCATCTCCACATACTGACTGTATCCCACTGTCCGTTGAAATTGAGTGGAAGTTGCTCAGCTGCTGCACATCATCCCCCGTAGCTGCAACATGAAATACACATCAGCTGACCTAGAGATATGCAGTCCGCCTTCTAACTAAACTAAAATAATTCCATGTTAAGTTCATACACAGATGGTGATAAGAATAAATCCTACTTGGGTCTGAATTATTTTACTGCTTGCAACTGTAATATATAATAAATATACAGTAAAACCTCTCTAAGTTGGACACTTGGGGTTCCACGAAAATGTGTCCAACTTACGGAAGTGTCCAAGTTCGCTTCCCCATCGCAAAAAGAAAAATTCCATTTCTGTTAACACAGTCTGAACTCGAATGCAAGCACAGTACTGACGGAGTTAAAACTGCGTCTTCTGCAATACTGTAGTCCAGTTAAGTGTTTCTCATCATGAAAGTGTTTAATCAAATGCCTTTTTAACATTTACGCATGAGGAATTTGCCACTTCGCATTTCATATACAAATTTTGTAGTGGAAATAATTGCTAACAGCTAGTTCCTAGCTGCTAGCAGTTTCAAATTGCATAGTTCACACTCAAATTTGTTTTACAATAAATAAATAAATAATTTTGAGAGACTGGTTCCTTCCTATGAGAAAATACAGAATGTGAGTAGCGATAGTGCAACAGAGAAGTTGATGTTCTTGGGTATTCACTGAAGCAAGCCCACATGTGAATGTACAAAGAATCTCTGCATAGATCATCGCGCATCGTGTTGTACCCTATATGCCCCTTCATAATTCTATGACGGACGTCACGATGTGCGTTACAACGGACGTACTTTGTACGGTCGTGTGGCCCCAGCCTAAGGTGTAAGATTTGGAGAAAACATGACAGTGCTTTAGTTTGACTGAAATCCCTGCATTTTTTATTGTCACACTGCAAGTTTCTTTCTTGCTCTCTTGAAGAAACCCTGTGGGGCAGTAGAAGCAAGCGATATCTAAAACCACGCCCTTTGCAGACATCTAGTATTTTAATTCTTTTAGCCTCAGTTAATCACTGCAGACAATTTAAATAAAAATAACACTTTTGATAAAAGTACTGTGTTTATAAAAAGATAATTTAAAGAATTTAAAATTATCTTTAACTGATAATTAAAAAAGTGTTTTTCTTTTAGAGGAAGTGAAGTAGGTTACTTTCTACTACTTTTGTTTACATATAAATGTGTATAAAATGCAAATGCTGATGTTAATACATTATAAACATGTATATATGGGTCTTCAAGGAGGCTATGAGGACATGTGGAATGCATGTGCAAGATAAGAGAAATTAATGTGTGGCAGTAAAGATAATGTCTTAAGGAAAAGATGGACGACATTAGTTAAAAATGAGAAGTTGCATTTAACCAAAAAGGGATGGCATGAATACAGATCAGCAGAAACTGCCAAAGAAAACAAAAATGAATTGAAAAGTGGAGTCGGGGGTAAAGGAAAGTGAATGTGTGTCCTTGCTGTCTCACCCTGTGTAACATCAGCCAGGGAGTGGGCCTTGTATTCCAGGGTGTTCGGATATGAGAGATCTTCTTCCGTCATCCAGCGTACCATAGCTCCACCTGTTGCTGCCTCCACGGAACTTGCCTTTGCTCCCCCATCTCCTGTACTTCCTAATACAGTTGATTCTGAACTTGTTGTGGCATGCATCTCTTGCTCATGCAAAACATCCAGCAAATACCTACATTCAAAGCATCATATAAAGATTCAAAACTTACCATGATCAATCACATACTCTGAAATTCCTCTTTCTAGATATAAAATCTTATAAAAATTTATTACATCTAAAAGGACCCATCGTTTTTATTAAATGGAGATCTTTGTTACAGTGAGGTTCAGAGTATTAAAATTTTTTCTGCCTACCAAACCCATCGACTGTGTTAATTCAGTCTGATATATTACGCACTCTTTTATACGAAATAGACAACGAAGGTGTCGACTTTATTTAACTGCATTATTTCTGAAATAACTGTATGGATTTCCATCAAATTTAGTAATCGGTTGGAGCAGTGGCTCCACACTAAAAGCTCTCCAGCAAATTTGATTTTGGTTTGCTTTGGTCCAATACAATGCCTACTTTACATGAAGCTCAAAATAAATTCTACAGATTTCCTAAAAAATGGCCAAGGGTATTTGTGTTAATATAAAGCACGTACCTAATTAGCCCTTTCAAGTCAAAATTATTAAATATTTAAAGTCTGAAGTACATGAGTTATACTTTATGGTAAAACAATGAAGAGAAAGATATTCACATCGATCAATTTCCTTTAATTGTGGGAATTATTTTTCCTGTTAAACTTGAAAGTGTTAATGTCTACAAATGTTACATAACACATTTTTATATGGAGATGGCTGTCTTCGGGGTTGATGCACAGTGTAGTATGGTAGAAATTTACCAACGTTACAGAGGTCCTTGCTGCCTCCATCATCAGGGTGATGATGAAAGGCACAGTATTAAATAACTTAATGCTTACATAATGAGGCAGGCCACTGGTCTGACTATAACCTATAGTCACTGCACTATATCACAGAGTTTTGTTCTGGTATACCAAAACTCTTAATAAATATTATCTAATAGTTTAATAAACAAGGAAAATAGAGCTGGGATACCCATACTTTCCCCATAGCCTTGAGTTTTATACATGAGCCCACATCTGGCTATGGGAGTTGAGGGAAGCCTTCACAAAAATTGCTGCAAAACCCATAATTTCTCAAAATCTGAGGTTGGCAGGCTAACTGCCACTTCTCAGGAAGTTTGATTACAAATCCTTCACTTGTTTGCACCAATACACGGCCATTTTTCGAACAGTAAATTCAACTATGCACGTGTCCTATAAAGTAACATGAAATGTAATGTTGGAAGAATATTTATATATGATACTTTTTCTTGAAGGAAATGTAAACTACAGTTTCACATAAAATTTCCTGAAAGTGCAGTACCTTCCGAAGACACAATTAACAAAACAGTGTCCCTTCCAAAACCCAACCCTTGGCGTTGTCATCATGCAGCGGGGGTAACGTCTTTGAAAGGTGAACGGAGCTCGGTCCACTGAGGTGTGAAGTATCGTACCAAGGTTGCATGGCACTGAGTCAATAATAGAAGTGTTGTTAATTATCTCTTTGGGGCATTGAGAAGTATCCCACTGTATCAATACCTTCCACATGCGGGTGGCTATTTTTTGTTCCCCAGCTCTCACGGAATGAAAATGGAACACAAGAATAAAAGAGTCCTTTCGATATTGAGTCTTCATCCGAAAGTTGATCCTTCTAAGCAGGGAGCCAGCAGTTCAGGCATATCACCTCACGGAGCTTACAGTATCAGCCAACCCAAGAAATGTGAGATGACAACTACGAGATCCTGTTATGTAAGCTAATGTACTTCATCGAAGGTACAGAGCTGTCAGTGGTTGGGTTGTAGTACTGTGAAGTCTGGTAGAAGTTTACCGATGTTTCTAACGGGCTACAACCCAGAAAAAGCCACTTTCATACTCGCTGCTGTAAGAAATCCTACAAATGATGAAACATCTCAACCACAACAGTTTGAGGATTTCTGATAATCGTCAATCTTCACATTCCACATATTTTTTAACTGAATCTGAATGTTGTTCCCATCATGTTTCTTTAACACAGTACACAATATCATCTGTTGTATTCGTACGCCGCAAGGTCATGTAAAGTGTAGAATTAACAGAGATTGATTTTCACTGAACACTTGGACACTGGGACCGTGGGTTTGAATCCTACTCAAGGCATGGACGTTTGTCCGCGTCTTTCTGTGTACAGGTAAAGGCCTTGCAACGGGCTGATCAGTCCAAGGAGTCCTATCAAATGTCTAACAGATCAAGTAAACTACCACATGGGAGTAGGCCAAGGACCACAGAAAAAAATTACACAATTAAATTTTGTGAGGGCTGTTCAAACAATAACAGGACTGCAAACACGAACAGTTATTTGAGAATAGAGAAATGGCACAATAGGAGTCTTGAATTTGGATCTACAACACAGCATGTACCATTTCAAGTGCAACTCAACAACAATCATATACTAGGGTACAAAAATGAAATCAAATGCAGGTCCACCTCCACATAGTGCTCTCCCAACCTCCTCCATAACACTCAAGTTTGAAGCGACCCTGGTTGCAGAATATGTTCATTCTCAAACATTACTTCACATCAAAATCATTTTTTGCTGTTTATGAAGTATTTATCAATGCACATCCTGACAAGTACTCAATTGGTTTCCCAGGTTGTTAATGGCTGATCAAATACGGTACTGAGTCAATACCATGTCAAGAACTCAAAAGAGGTTTCAAAGAGCTCAGTTACGCTGTATAAAGTGAAGCTTTTGTGGCGACTGAAGCTGATGAAAGACTCTCGGGTTACAAGCTGCGTCAGGTGGCTGAATGGTGAACATCTGCAAGCGCGCTACAAAGGATCAGATTTGTTATGCAGCAGCCGTGAGGATTAGAGCAGAGATTGTTCTTGAAATGTTGGCAGAAGATATGGTTTATTCACCATTCAGCCACCAGACGTGGCTTGTAACCCGAGAGTCTTTTATCAGCTCAGTTATGCATTTCTTCACAATATTACTGCTGATGAATAATGTTAATTACAATCCCACCACCACAAAAGAAAGTGCCAAATGAAAACTCCCAGCTCTATGATCCTGCAGAAAGTAGAAAAAAAAGTGCCAGAAAGATGATAATTTTGTTCATCAACTTTGGCACTGTGCATCAACATGCAGTGTCACATTTCAGATGAAAACAAAATAAAGGAGAAATGGTTATTCCTATTTGTCAAGACAATATACCACAAAATGTGCCAAGCTTTGATTTCAATATGCATCAGAGCTGTACCACATCCTACCTACAGCCTACACTTTAGCACCTTGTGATTTTTCAGCTCTTTCCATAGTTGAAGAAAGACTTCAGGGGCAGAAGATTTCCATAAATTTTAACATGCATTAAAGTGAGAGACGAAAAATGAAAGGTGTTGACAAGAATTGGTTTGGACCAAATTGTTCCACTGACTGGTCAAGCAATGGGTAAGGATTCTGCATTCCAAGGTATATAGAAACTCTGAAAAGAAACATGCTGATCTGAATAATTACATACGACTGGCCCACGACCACTTGTAACATTGCCACTCGTTACTTCTGATTCATTTATTTTCTTTACTGTTAAGGATAAAAAAACCTGTGATTCTATCTCGTGTTATTTGTAAACAAGTGTCACGCATGCTATCAACTTTAAAACCCTACCATAAAACGTTAAGTTTTCCAGGTAAAAATTGTGTTAGATACAAGCAGTTGCAAGAGAAAATGTATAAATAATATGGTACTATATAGTAATTTGTGTACGTTTCAATATAATTTATAACGTAAAAATATACTATTGTAACTTTCCATTTATGAATAACTAAAATTGGCTATTAGTTTTAAAAAAATAGCGTGAGGTGGTGTTTCTTGGCGCTTGGGCCTACCACGAAAACTATTCTTTGCCTGAGGGAGGGAATTACATTACTGTAGGCAGCAGTGAATAGAATTATAATCTCACGTGAGGAACTCGGAACTGTCCTGCTGGTAACCGGGCTGAAAGAATGGTGGTTTTGCCACAGCCAGCAGCTTAGCAGGGGTGATGGCCCGACGTTGGGAGTGAAGAAGAAGCGCAAAAAGAGCTTGAAGTTTCGAGAGTAATGGCTGTGACCGAACACCACTATCCAAAACTGTAGAGCAAAACCTGTGAAAACAAAAATAACCAGGTAACAATCAAGTTTCTATTTTAATAACTTAAAGACTAAATGACTATGAAACAGCAACCAAAAGAGAGAAGGAAGAGAGGGAGACCGAGACCAGGATGGAACGACAGAATTACAAGAATCATGAAAGAGTGGAAACTACCTCCGGAAGGATGGGAAAATAGAGAAGAATGGAGGAAAATATTAGGCACCGGAAGACCGAAGTAACAGTCAAGAAACAGAAGAAGATCAAACTAGGAGACATGGAAGATCAAATCTCATCTTTGGCCATATTAATAACAATCTTATACATTTAGTCTCAACAATAAGATAAGCAGAACTGCTTGATGCATTACAAAGTTTTATTTGTTCCCTAGTACATCAATATCAGCATAATTATTGTACAACAAATGGATCTGAAAACTTCATTTTCACATCTTAGGCAATCTCTCACCCACCTTCTTCCAAAAAGGAAATACGGATAATTAATTTCACTGCCAGAACATGTTCATTAATGCTTGACCTCACATATAATGGATTTACTAGGCACTGCAAAGACTGCAGTATTGCAAAATACTAAGAAAATTCATATTATGCAATACTAAACAGTAATTACCAGAAAAATAACATTTTTGCGTTGTGGATACGCACTGAGCATCCACTACCCGTGGAAGTCTGACCGATCTTGTAAAATTTCACCGATTACCCAGCAGCCCTGCTTGCTATGTGCACTTGGAATCTCTCCCTCATTTAGCCTTATCCAGTCTCCAAGACTCTCTTTTCCAAATAAAGCAGCAAAAGAAGTTGGGCAAGAGTTTATTAGTTGGACAGACGTTTCCACTGTGGAATAAGCGGGAGTCAACAGCAGCAAAGTCGTGCTGGTGAGAACTAGTGGATACTGAGCCAGTGTCGTGCACGTGAGAGAAGAAGTGTTTTTTAGAGACCGACAAACTGAAAGATGTGAAGAGTAACTAACAGAGAACTTATTATTCAGGTGATTTAAGTCCAGTGGTGAAAATAAACCTGTCTCTTGTTGTCAAGAACCCACAGTTAATCACTGATCTACATTACAATATCCTATCACAGAAAACCACTTAGCAGGCTCCATACATATTCAACGCAATTACAATTTACTATGGAAATTGGGAATTTAAAATTCTGTACTACGAGGCTGTTCGCAAGAGTAACTACAGTTTACAGTATAGTTTAGTAGTACGCTACTGTAATGCATGGTCCCTTGAACTATGCATATATCATGATGTATGGCTTATGTTAAAGTCAGAATGGTAGTAGATATAATCTCAGAATGTCGCGCCCATGAAGGAAGTGAGCTCCAAACTGGGGCTCTGGCTTGTTTCTAACACAAGTTTACCACACTGTATTCAACAGATATATTATGTTGGTTTAATATTTCCTGATTTTTTTTAAAAGATATCAAAGTCCTATTCACATACACAGAATAGGAAGATATACTGTTCTTTCAGCCCAGCCCGAGATAGAAGCAGTACGTTCTTTAGAAACGTCGGTACCTCCCTGCAAGTCCACATGGCACTACAACCCAAAGGACCAACAGTCACAACAGGGTTGATTAAGCTCTTAATAACTTCCAAATTTAAGCAATTTTCAAATTTAACAGATTCTATTTCACAGAAGTAATGACCTGATTAACATTTTGCGGTGAACATTAATCATGCAACTGTGATACAGCAGATACTGCTGCCTGCACAAATGGTAAAGTTTCTCCCTCCCGGATTACTATGTCCTGTAAACTCTGTTACATCCTCACTTTGCAAACAATTCTACATAACGCAGTGTTTAATTATCCAGGCTTTGTCCAAGTAAATTATAAGGTGCCCTTTGGAATCAAATTCCGTATTATTTAGGCTTAGTGAAGCGTCTTTCATCACCTGTTAAAACACAAATGAGGGGCATAAAGAAACAAAATCCTAGCTTCTAACCTGTGAGTCATGAAGAGGGCTTGTAACACACAATTCATGTAACAGGTGTTTCCCAAGTTGTTCAAGCCCACACGGTTTAAAGATGAACGTTCTCTTGACTTATGATTTTCAACATAATAAAACTGTCCACCAATCAACCAGGCTGGCATGTTCTCAGGTGCAAACTCCCCTGGAGGAAGGAATGATGAACAGTCCTGCCAACAAGAGCAAAATACAACTCAACTGCTATAATCTTATCTCTCACATATAGCATCTGCAATATTATAAAAATAATAAAAGATTTCCCGTCACAAAGAAAGAGTAGACGTAAGAGGTTTTTAAAAACATTTTATACTAAAAAAATATAAAACAAAGCTGCACATAAAAACTAAAATCAGAAAGTACTTATCTCTGCAGTGTATTAATAAGTAAACATCTGTTCCGCTGCACTAAACCGTCTTTTGTTTCAGTGCACTGTTTCCACAAAGCACCGCATAAAAATTACGTAAAGTATAACAAAAAAAAAAATTTTAAATCTTTGCTAAACTCAATATAATATAATTTAATGCAGTGCAATCACAAATATAATATTATATGTAGGTTATAATAACTGTTGCGCTGTACAGAAGTACATATACGTAGTAGGCTATGGATATATTATCACCAGCCAACACTTACCTATTACATACAAAACATTTATAAATTACACAATATAATAAATACTGTCTTTGGTACAATGTGAAATGCATACTGTATGAATACGTCAACCATACATCCTCCTGTTGTTATCTAAGTGTCATGAAACAAGTAACTGAACAGCTAAAAAAGAGTATGGAAGAGGTACCGTGTTCGTTAATCAACACAAAATTTACTGTTACCTAGTCTCGTTAGAATGACTAAACCACGAACATTAAGACGGACTGGATATTTAACACATAACGGGGTATGCGTCAGTCACTGCCTTCAACAAATTGTACGGCTTGTAACAGATGTATTCTTTGTTTCATTATTTTATGCATTTCACTGACTTTGATTTTCATATATTACAAATACAAATATATTTTTGCAAAGTACTACAGACATCACACTACACAGAATCAGAAATAATTTATTTTTGTATTTAGTTAAATGTTCTTAACAGAGAATTGATCATATACAAGAGGCAGATATTAATTTGATCTTTTCTCTGTGTAACGTACCAATTTTAATAATCGAGCAGTATTTAAGGAAATAAATTCAATCTGAGTTCATGTAAGTAGGTTTTGTATTTGATTGACACAAACTAAATTTGCCTTACAAACTTTAATGTAAACTCTAAATATCAAGTTCTTTCAATGTGTGTTCCAGCAGTTTCACAGGTGAAACCTGTGGACAGACACAGAGACGTGGCTTCCCTTACATCCATCTCATAAACTTTGTACAGGCAACTCTCGGTTTACGAACACTCGCTACAATGAACGTCACAATTCATTCAAAATTTCTTAAAGTTGCCAATAGTTCCTTATAAAACGAAATGCCAAACGTATAGCGAATTTAATTGGAAGATTTAAACAAATATACTTTTAAAAATTGCATCTATTACAATAATTATCAGAAAATTATTATATGGTAATTATACTGAACTGTTCTTGGTTAATAAAATTAATCTAGCCAGTAAAAAAGTTGACAGTGGAACCACGGTTCTGGAGAATCTGACGTAAATACGTCTCTGTAACGTAATAATTCTTATATAGGATAAGTACTTGTGATATTCTAAAACGTTTTTACCTGCACAAAATTATCTAGTCTACGACGCACTTCTTCTACAAGCGATTCACAGCTCAGCTCTTTCAGCAATGACGAAAGCGGATTGTTGCGGCAATAATGTAACACAACAATGCCGAGTAAACAGATGATGCAACAATTAAGTTTCTTAGGTAACATAACAATGCATGCAGGAATTCACATAAAAGCTGACCATTGTTGTCAGTCCATATTTACACATTGTTGATATGGATCTTACACAACTTTGTTATGCTTCTTTGCGGAATAATCCTTACGCATAGACGTATTTATGTCAAAAACATTGGTTTACATGCCATGCCACGTAGAATGTTTTCTCGTGGGAAAGAAATCGGTGATTCCCCCTATTATAACATAATAGTATTGTACAGACTATTTGATGTTTAGTACATGGTTTTAATGATTTAAAATGGCTGCTAACGTATACGATACGTATCGTAAAAGCTCAGGAATGCAAGATACACATAACGAACAGAAACGTATAACGAACGTCTTGGAACGGAACTCGTTCGTAGACCGTGAGTTGCCTGTATAGAAAAATACCCAGTTTTAAAACAAAATTATTCAGAGTTATGGCACCTTCAGTGCTCGAATCAATGGATCATACATGTTGTCATTTCTTGGAAACGCAGCGACCATAGCGCAGCTCATGTTCACCACCATCTGGAGACATGTACGACTTGAATCAGAATTTTCAAGGACCAACTGTGCCATTACGGTAGGCACCTGATTCACTACCTGCAACAAACAACGCAGTACCCGGTGAGAAAAATTCTTGATTTGAAACACTTACGATGGACATGTTCTGAAAAAGTGTGTAATGCTGCACACCATTTTGTAATGTATGTCTACCATATGTAATAGAAAAGGTAGGACCTTCTTGGCACTGTTTGTGGCAACTGATATGGCAATGGTGGTCGTGGTGACATCGGTAATGCCACTGGCGCTTGGTAGTGCTGACTACATTGATTTAAGGATGATGGGAAGGCCTGAAGTCAGAGCTCTATCTCAGCAAGCTGAAGTCAACCCAGCATCTGCTCCTAAAGTATGTGATTCTTGCAAATAAATTTGTCTACAATAAGATTCAAACATGGAACATTTAAATTAGAATGGCTATAAACAACAAATAATACATGATAATACATATGCTAATGCTGACCATTACTTTCTGCTCATTTACGGAAAGTTTGCGGTGCAGCATACGGCGCAAAGTTCGCTGCAGAACAACCCAAGCGTTAGTAAATTGGAAAATATGTACTGAGCAGGGTGAGTAACTAGTACTGAAAAGCAATACACTGTTATTTTATACCAAAACCATTGCTTTCATTTAAATTACCCTCATAAGCATAATTTTCTATACTAGATTACCATCATAAAATACCTTGTGGAAAACCTGTGGAGAGTGCCTGGATGATGCAATCATACGCCACACAACGTCTATGACACCAGATCGGACAACGGGAAGCATTATAGCGGCAAACAAATACTCCACAGTGGCCAGAGTCACTTCCATCAACACATCAAAATGCTGCTTAGTCTCTAGGCCGTCGATCAGGGCTAGAACCCAGGGACTGAGTAGTGTGGCACGAGGCCAACAACAAAGCCACTGACAGAGAGTGTGGAGTGTACGGAAATGGCCCTGACTGGCCTCTAAAATAGCTGTCACATATTTTGGGATGAAGTGTGGCTCCACCAAATGCAGTATTGCTGCCAATGCAGGGCAGGGCTCAGTTGGGCGGTCAATGATTGTTGCATGCAGAACTGCAAGGCATCTGAACATAAGCTGTTCATTACTTTTCCCTTCTTCCCCCTTCCAAACTCTGATCAGCAATGCTTGTACGAACCCCATCTGGAACCAAAAGTATTATATAATTAATTAATAAATTGAATTTATATTTACATGTATGTGAGGTTTGCCAAATGTACACTGATGCAGGACAACAAAATCACTTACTCAATTCGTAACTGTAAAAAATTTAAGATATTTTACGTAAAAATCTGCAAGTCTTCTCTAATCTCCCAAAAGGACTCATCTTACATCTGCTACATAATGAGCAAACAAAACAGTTTAAGTAACACAACATTTATCGCTCGGAAATAACATCACAGTAAAATCTCCATAAAATTTACTTGACAAACTAGTGAATACAACACCACACCACATTCTATTTTGAATCATTCCTGCCCTTGGTAGCACAGACTCTTTGACAGGGCTCAGGAAGCGACTCTAAAGGATAAATCTGGGCGCCAGTGCTTTGTCGGTGAGATGATAATACTGTTGATAACACTGTATGCTGAACTCTGTACGCTAATTTCTATGATCTAAATAAGGAGTCACAAGATTTTAAGTCCGCTTACTATGATCCTCAGTCACAGAGCGGATTTCGCAGTCTGTGAGCACAACTTACGTGCCTTCTGAAATCCTGGTCAATAAATCTTCTGCAGCAATTCCCTGATTGTGATTGGGTACTTCAAATACACACCTCTTGCCTCTGGTAGGTAACCTGTGTTGTCTTGACCTTGCCATGTTCAGTCCTGGTCTTTCAGATCATTTCACTTACGAGGGTACGTGATAATTTACAAAGTAAGCATTTTCCAGAGAGTCTTTCTCTACAGTGAAGTGTCTTTCAAGAAGAGCCTAATCCAAACTTGGTTGTAAAACAGTCCAACTGTTCCCAATTCTCACAACTTTTGAAAATCAAGGAGGTGGCCAAGTTCACTTTTACTCTCCTTAGGCCTTCCACACAATCTCTTCCCCAGTCATTCACCAAACCATTTCATGTTCCTGCCCCATGGCGGATGATCGAACGTCAAGATTCTAAGCTCCATGCTATTGCAGTGTAAACATCACTCATGGGAAAAGTTTATTGTGTGTCTAACTACAAACCTTGCTCAGTTGTATGGGAACATTTGTGATGAATATCAAAAAAATATACTGCTAATTACAGCTGCCTGATTTAAAGAGTCATGAGTAACACGAATCATTATGTGCTACTGTTCAATATGGCAACTGGTGTGTGTGGGCTCATCCATGTTCAGCACCACAAGCTGAATACAGATATCAGTGTCTCTGTCATCCAACCCGTTTCATCCTCACCTTCAGATGTGGCGCCATGTACTAAAAGTCTCCCAGCAGTAGACTAGGAGCAGGATGCTGGAGATATGCCTAGGCAACAACAGTGGGTGGTGGAAAGTATACACTGCACTTTGTAAATCTGAGAGCAGCTGCGAATATCTGTACAGCAACAGCTTGTACGTTACGTTGCAGCTGAACGACACAGAAATGTACGCTGTCTTGAAAAGAGATGATAATACGAGGCGCGTCCACAAAGTAAGTTTCCCACTCGTCCCACAGCTAGCAAACCTTATATTGCGCGAAGCGACTGTGCGTACGTGATAGAGCAATGATGTAGCATGGCGCATGCACTAACGGCACTTCCCGCGTTCTCACAGTAGCATCGTTGCAGCTGTTGAAGATGGAGGTTCTTATTCCAGCTCCCGCCGACTGTGAAGTGCGGTCAGTGATAACGCTAGGCCGCACACGGCTCGACGGACAGCAAGTCTCCTGCAGGAGTTCAGCTGGGAGGTGTTTAATCATTCACCCTACAGCCCGGACCTCGCTCCCAGTGATTTCCATCTTTTCCTACACCTCAAGAAATTCCTGTCCGGTCAGCGTCAGCGTCAGCGTTTTGAGAATGAAAGAGAGGCGGAGATGGTTGTCACACAGTGGTTCCAATCCCAGGCGGCAGACTTCTACGACACAGGTATTCAAAAGTTGGTCCCACGGTATGACAAATGTCTCAATTCCGGTGGCGAATATGTTGAAAAATAGCTGGACACTTGCTGTATCTGTTGCAATAAATATTTCCATGAAATTGTGTTTTGTTTCTGTAAACGGCCCCAGGGAAACTTACTTTGTGGACGAGCCTCGTATCACAATTTCGCCTATCACCAAATCGTGCTCAAGATCGTATTCTAATATCGAAACTTGCCGACACTATCAAACTGACGGGTTTTATTTTTAAATCACTGTGTGTCTATTTATTTATTGGTGCCATTAGAAAATTCTTAACATCCAACATTTTAAATGTCATATTTCTTGCTGCTACATCATTTTTAATTTGTGGACAAATTAACTTAACTGGGTTAGGAACATGGTTATCTTCTGGGATTTTGCACCATGTAGTCTGGTACATACTGAAAGACACTTCAGAGACACTCACTGCCTCCATCACACACTTGATGATGGAGACAGTAAGCCGAGATCACAGACGAGTTCATCGTGGGATTGCATATTCTGTGAGCCAATGACGTGTCTGTGGATGTAAGGTGGTTCATACCACGGAAAGAGGACAGATCCCTGCTGGTGAACCTACGGGGCCTTAAAAATATATGTTGAGAATAAATCAAGAAGTAAAAAGCTGTGAAATGTAACACTACGTGCTGCACGATACACGCATGGCAAGTATTCAACCTGCAAAGGAAGCTGACAGGCACAAAATGAATGATGTAAAGAAAGCTTTCGGAGAGCAGTAATGAGTAGTGGAGTGAATATGAAAGGAGGGGATAGCACAAGAGACCCTTTCTCAATTCGTCAATCACTGCTCGGAATAGCAAACTTTGGCCATTTTTAAGATTATGAAGATGCATTAATGCCAAAGGCAATTTGAATTTGCCTATTACTTAATTCATTAATCCCAAAACCTTAAAGGTAAAATAATTTTTTGTTTCATTCTAAATACTGTATACTGGATTGGATTCAGGAGAATGTAGAATAAATCTGATGCTTTTTAATTTTCTTATGTAATAAGGGTAAACAAAACACTACTACATAAGCATGTCCTCTAGTTAATGGCCTAACTTATATAAATCGACACATTTATTGGGTTGACCAATGGTTAAGAGTACGATAAAAGAAATCATTAGTTAATCATAATTTTTCATGTCCGTAAATCACACACTGCATATTAATTTTAACATGGAAAGCACCTCCAATCGTTTAAAATGTTGTGCTGCACTGAGGATAATCTATACAAAATTAGCCATTCTTCGTACCTGTTTAACAAGTTGTGACACCTGTGCAGGTTGGGCCTTGGGCATAGGTACCTCTGCAACATTTGCTGTCACAACTTCACAAAGCCTTGCTCGTTCATCAGCTACAGGAATGCAGCGTGGATGTTCGCACAGAAGCTTTGACACATTTACAAGTACATTGATGTCGCCATGGACATTCTCTCTCAAAAAGTCTGTGATAAGGTTTCCTACTGCTACTTCCATGGCTAGTAAAAGAAAATAAGAAACTATGAAAGAAAGGAGACTAGAAGGAACAATCTGGATGTGAAACAACACTTTTCATTCTGTCACAATATTTTGTTACATTAAGAGCTAAATGCGGATTCTTCTCTCAGGTATTTCTTGAAATAAATTGTACTGAAATAATGGATTTTCTTAAATGATACCTAACAACCACTTAGCACTTGTAATTATCTGCATATTAGATTAACGAAGTGTCCTTTCTTTTAACAACCACTTAGCACTTGCAACTATCTGTATATTAGATTAACGAAGTGTCCTTTCTTCAGACAGATTTTTCTTAAAATTAACTTACTGAAACAATGAAAATGCTTATTTAATATGACAGTCTTCTGAAATACAATGAGCCGGGATAGCTCAGTCAGTATAGTGACTAGCTACGGGCTGGACGGCCGGGGTTCGATCCCCGCCGGGGGCAGAGGATTTTTCCTCTAGCCTCTGCGTCCAGACCGGCTCTGGGGCCCACCCAGCCTCCTATCCAATGGGTACCGGGGTCCTTTCCCGGGGGTAAAGCCGGCCGGGGCGTGATGCTGACCACTCACCCCCATCTAGTGCCGAGGTCAAGGAAGAGAGGAGCTATACCTCCTCTCACCCCAAACGCCTACATGGCGTATAGTGGGACAGACTTTAAAACTTTTGAAATACACATTCTCATTGGAAAATGTCTTCTGAAATACAATGAGCCGGGATAGCTCAGTCAGTATAGTGACTAGCTACGGGCTGGACGACCGGAGTTCGATCCCCGACGGGGGCAGAGGATTTTTCCTCTAGCAGAGCTAAATGCGGATTCTTCTCTCAGGTATTTCTTGAAATAAATTGTACTGAAATAATGGATTTTCTTAAATGATACTTAACAACCACTTAGCACTTGCAACTATCTGTATATTAGATTAACGAAGTGTCCTTTCTTCAGGCAGGTTTTTCTTAAAATTAACTTACCGAAACAATGAAAATGCTTATTTAATATGACAGTATTCTGAAATACACATTCTCATTGGAAAATGTTTTAATATTTCCTCCTGTGAAACTGGAATGTGACTGCTAAAAGCACCAAACAGCTGTCAAGCAGCAAACCAGCGATGGACATAGGTTGCTTATGAATATGCATTTAAACTGCAGTGAAGAAATGAAACATTGATAAAAACTGATTCCTCGCTGCAATTTACAAACCAATTATGGTCACACAGCAACCATAAAAATGCAGGAATACAAATTTTTACAGGTTGTTGTTACGTGATAAAAACTGATTCCTCGCTGCACTTTACAAACCAATTATGGTCGTACAGCAACCATAAAAATGCAAATACAAATTTTTACAGGTTGTTGTTACCACATAGACAAAAACCGTCACAAAGAAAGTCTCTTTCAAATGCAAACAAATAAAATCTGATTTAAATTGAGAAATGATCCTTCCTGTATATGTGTGATGTCGTGTTATCCTAAAATGTTACATACCTTGTGAGGACATTATGCTGAGGCTCCAAGAAACAAGAGCAGGCACCTCTGCTCTATTATAAGACGATGCATTAAATCTCAGAAATTTCTCTAGCGTGGCAACATTCAGCAGCTCTGATATTGTGCTCTGCTGGAAATCTTTCAAATGTTGCAACACTAACCATCCCACTGTTACAACCATTGGTCTGTCCCCCTCCAGCACCCATCTACAATCCAACAGCGATGAGCGAATAAATACACAGTACACAAAAAATAAATAAATAAAATTAAATGTAAATTCATATTTACAAATTGAAATCTGATTATAAACCCAAATTTTATCTATCTAAACTACAACAGTACATACATTTAATTATTCGTGTTTTTTTCCGTCTAATCACAATTGTATATAAATAAAATTATACATAAGATATTAAAATATCACTTACATATTTGGTACAACTTTTTACCTAAAACTTAATTACTGTTGTTGTGTAACTTCTGATGATGTTTACTTCCAAATTCATTGGAGTGAGGGTATATTTTGAAGTGATAGTGGTTTAACATTGGCCGAGGAAGTTTTATTTTATAAGATTATAATTTTTAACTTTTAACTTTACACCTGAAGATGGTTCAATGTAACCGAAACATGTAGTAAAAAGATGTACCAAATATGTAAATTATATTTTAATATCTTATGTATAAATTTTATTTATATACAATTGTGATTAGACGGAAAAAAAACACGAATAATTAAATTTTAATTCACAATATGACGCAATTATATCAACTTAGTACATAAATTGTTAACACTTAATACAGCAATCCTGTCTCATATGTGGAAGAAGCACGGTTCAATTCTCCACCCGCAGGCCAGATATCCGGACTGGAGTTTTGTATCACATTCCCAGCCTTTCCAGAAAATGCTGTGACAGTATCTTAAGGCTAGACAAGACCACATCCTTCCCAATTCATGATCCAGAAACCATTCTACTATAACATAACTTCATAACACTGCAACTGAAAATTTAGTCAAATAAACCAAGAATTATATCTAATATGGCATATCTACAGGGTGATTCAAAAGGTTTGGGCCAAACTGAAGGAGCGTATAGAGGGACTCAGAGAGAACAACTTTCGAATAGGAATCCACGTCCTCCGAAGTTATCCTGAGTCAGTCGAGGCCATTGAAGGTAGGGACGTCTGATAACAAACAGCTGAAATAATCGTACTTTGCTATTCTCCTACTAGTTTACTTTTGTTTTTTATTAATGTGTGGTCTAGCGGTTAGAATTACAAACCAAATTCTGTCTGCTTAAGATAAATGCACAGTATAGCATTACACAAAATTAAACAAGAAACAATCACCCAATACAGAGACACTCATTGTGCACTACTTCAGAAATATTCATTTTATGGCAGTTTGAACATCCCCAAGGTTTGTCAATATTAAATCTACAAACTGCAATATTACTCATCGCACCCAAGATGATATTTTAGTCTAAAGGACACATTTGTATTAGATATAAACAGTGAAATAAAGTCATACAATAATGTATGAACAAACGTCTGGCTCCATATTTGGGAGGTACTAATTTTAAATCCTGACCAGGGACTGGGAACCTGACTGAAATTTTTCATAGTTTTCCTTAGTGTCTCCAGGGCACTTTGGAGTAATACTTTAAAACTGTCCATGGCTACATACAATTAATGAATTACAATCATCCTCTCATATAATGCTATATAACCTGTACAATTAAAAAACATAATTTTACAAATGAAGAAACAAACACAATTTTTTTAATTCTGAGTTACGCAGTAACCACAATGAAATTTTTAGCTGTACTCTTTAAGTCCATTTCACTCTCAATGTCCAAGTGGTCACAACTGATGACAGCACAAAATCAAAATCAAAAGATTTGCTGGGACTTTGAAGGTTAATCACTCTAAGAATATTTAGTGAACAGCAAAAACTATGAAGCCCCTAATTATGCATTTCTCTTTCCGCCTCACTTCATCTCTCTTACATCCAAATATTTTCCATACTATCATGTTCTAAAACACTCTTAATCTGTGCGCTTCCCTTAAAATAAGACAGGTTTCACACCCATACAAAACAACAGGTATATTTCAGTGTTAAATTTCAGTGGTTTCTGAGCTGATACATGAAGAAGACAGTTACATTTTCCCCACAAGGAAGCTTATTATTCCTTATCTTTATCTACAGAAGGAACACTGAACATATCATTTGCCAAAGAACTACATCAAGCAAATCAATCAATGCCAGCATGCAATGAGTGTTTCAACATCTGCAAAGGCCAATGGGTTTAAGAGAAAATACAAAGTGAATCCTTTACATAAGGTAATTATTTTGAACAAGTAAATACTCTACTGTCATTTCAACCACTGCCTTACTCTTCACCTCCTTTGTTCTGCTGGCACCATACTAAGGAACTAAAAATCTATTCAGAAGGATTCTGACAATGGAGTAATATAATCTGGAATGTTGGGTTCCTGGACTATGACCATCACCTGATGTTATAAAAATTATTGAAGAATGGTTCTGTCCTCGTCTTCAGGTGTGGTTAAGGGGAAGGGTACCTACTCTGTTAGAATAAACTAATCTCAATCCAGTGGCTAAGATTAGCTCATTCTCCTTCACCACACCATAAGATAAAAACAGATCCAGTCCTCAAAACATTATATAGTTTTATAACATCAGACAATGAACAAGGTACAAGTTACATGTAAAAATAGCCAACTCAACCACATTAACATTTCATTTTAACACCTACAATTTCCTCTACTGAACTCCACATTTTTTACACAATTTTTAAGCTTTCACAGTAAATAGAATCCTTTCAGGCCATCAGCCATGTCAAGTGGTCAATGTAACATATAATTTAAATGGAGATGGATGTTTTACTTTGACCCAGGCATGGTAACCTGTGACAAACATGCTTAAGCAGTTCAGTAAAACACCAGTAAAAAGCACTTGACTTCACCCCCTACTGGCTATAAGTACTAATTCCAGGAAAGAAAATATAGATGTTTGAAGTAACCAGCCACATTGAGCATAGCCAAAGGTAAGGCTGAAGATGCTGAACAAAACCTGGACAAAGAACTTGCATATACATAACATAATTACTTTCTGTATATATTGTATTTATAAAAAATTGTAGATACTGCGAAAAATATGACAAAGACTTTTCACAAATAAAAAACTGATTACCTCATGCAAGAAAGCACGCACTAAGAGGGCAAAGACTTCAAATGTCGGAGACCGTAAAATCTGGTCACGAAGCCAGATAGGGTTCGACACGAAGACTGACTGACATCGTCAGTCGCAACGTGAGTTGGACTTCAAGCCAGTCACATGAATCCCTGGTGATGGAGATGATTCCATACACGTTGGTATCGTTTCACTTGACCCGGCAGACGTCCCCGTAGGAATATGAGTACACATACCTTCATAATTATTTTAGGATTATGACATTAGGGGCTCAACTCATTTTGAAACATGTAACAGCTACAAACCTTACACCTAGATCCAACGTAGTGACACAACATTCTTGGCTTAATTCTTGGTTTGCTCGTAGTGTTTTTGCTATCAATAGTTCCTTCATTTTGTCTGACATATTTACGGACACTATATTCTGCAATACGTCAGGAAGCATTGTTTGTACCAAAAATAAATTTCAGTCTATGAGTACAATGTGCTTTATTACAAGTTACATTTCACATATTACACTGCTCGTGCCAACACAACAAAACAACACAGAAACGAAACATCACCGTAGCAAAGTAAGGGTCGGGCCAACACTATAAACCAACACAGAAACGAAACATCACCGTAACAGAGTAAGTCAAGGAAGAAAATATACACACTATATTCCACAGATTATAAACTTACTATTCGTCTTTCTCGTTTGTAGACACAATGAGGCGGCACTTATTATCAGTTCTGACTTACGATGCTACGTTCTTTAGCTATTGAAACTCATTTTTGGGGTCCGGGAGTCCCGAGTGATGAGTTTTTCGCAGGTGAATTATGTTTATTTCAGAGGGCTAGTTGCAATGTGGAGACCTCATGGAATTTTTGTTGTTTTGGGGAGGAGGGGTTGACTTGTTCCAATTTTCCCCAGAATTTGTACTCTTATGTGTAAAATGTGTGTGGTTCCACATGTTTATCTTCCAATTACGAAGCGTACGGGTTTTCTTTCGAGGTTGGTAGGTTTTACAAGGGAACCCAGTTGATTGTTGCCCTCCCATTTGACTCTTGACATTTTGGTCAAAATATTATTTGACACTGCTGTTCTTTTTTTAAAAAACTTCAAAGGTTAAAAAATGTATGACAGCCAGGAAATGCAGTACTTCTAGGGCCAGTGACACCAGAGTAGTATCACCACATAAAGCAATTTGTGGACCAAAAATGGGTCATTATGAAGGTATGAGGAAAGTAAAGATTATAACTGTGCCAGAGAACTGAACCTAAGAATTTTATGTGGACAAGAAATACAGTTGCTTTTACTTAAAATTTTAGGATATGAACAGTGGTCATTTTATAATCAGAAAAATATGGTATTGGGTTTGATAGCTACTTCAACAAATTTTAATATTTTAAAAATCTTTTATTAGCTCTATCACTCCTGTTTGAAGGTTCCTATGCCATTCAATTATAAGTAGTTAAATTCCTATACAAATTGAATCAACAGCCCTTTCCTATCACTCCTGTTTGAAGGCTCCTATGCCATTCAATGATAAGTAGTTAAATGCCTATACAAATTGAATCAACAGCCCTTTAGGACAACATTTCGTGATAATATGCTATTAAATCTCTCATCAGTTTATTAGTTTTCACTTCAACTTTTAAAATTCTTTGAGTTAACATTACATACAATTTTGGTACAGATTACCTTTACAATACCAAAAAATATGAGCTGTATGGAGTTCAAGAAATAAATGGAACTATGTAAAAATTGTTATAAAAAGTATCTATCTAATTTTACAATTATAAGTTAACATAAATGTGACACAGTAATATATCATATACTCATTCAAAACTCAAATTTTTACTTTCTACCCCTGATTTACAAGGCATATGAAGCACCAACAATTTCTGTGCATGTTACAAATTCAATACAGAATCACAGAGCATATAAGTTGCACTTAAAATTCACATATATAAAATTCTAATCAAATATGAAAAGTACCATAACTTTAAAAAAATAAAGCGATGCTAAAAGCAACTTTGTTTCGTTGTTCACAACATTCAGTCACTTTAACCAGTCTTTTAAATATGTAGTAAAAACAATAAAAGAGAACTTCCTACTTATGAACACTTGACCAAATTAGCGCCATGGTTTCCGTCCACAATTCACACTGACAGAATTACGATTCTTGGTCCCACCTTGAAGGCCTACTTGCTGCTGGTGCTGTCTAATGGTACTGCTTTGGTGCACCTCACGGATTCCTACCGGCATCATGTGTCAACATAAATAAGGAATTTCAGAAACATATGTAGAATATAAGCTAAAATGGAGTACCGTCTTGATCATCATGTAAATATTCAAATACTGAAGTTGTAACAATAATTTTATATACAGGTGCACTGTGGCACACTGACGGATTTTAAATAGAATGATTAATTTCAACACATTTTATTAATGTACTATACAAAGGCATGTTTGTAGTGTTTAGTTAGTGTCTGCCTTGTTCTCAATGCACTCTTCAAGTCTCTTCAGAAAATTTTCCATTATACGATGTCTTAAGTCCTCATCATGGCTCAGAACTCATCAGTAATCCTTTCCTTAAATTATAAATTTTGCAAGGTTTCGTACTGTAGACTCGACCCTTCAGATGACCCCCAAAAAAGAAGTCCACTGCAGAGACTGGGTGATCTTGGTGGCCACTAGATCTGAGTGAATCGAGTGCAGTTATCAAACAATGATCATGACAAACCCATATTTACTTTAGCAGTATGCGCTGTGGGGCAATCCTCCTGAAACCAAATGTCTTGTTGAGCAGACAGCTGTGAAGCCAAGAAATTTCCCAGCATTGCTCCATAGTTCTTGTCTGTATGTTCTTGCAGTTGTAGTTTAATGTACAACTTTGGCAGGGCAGCACTGAATGGTAAAAATTGCAACTGCAATATTTGCCAAATTGTTCGTTAACACCAAACGTTCAATGCGGTTCTCACCCAAAAGCCAAAATTATACACTGCTCCATAACGTTCAGTATTTACTACTACAAGCGCGGTTTCAGCTTTAAAAAAATATGAACCATAAATCCCAAAAGAAGCAATTCTACACCAAGCCACAACCCTTGGGCTGTGCAACAAAGTTTCGCCTGTTGAGAATTTGTTTAAGATCAGAAGCAAAAGTTCTGCTTGTTCACTGCTTCATCACTCATCAATTGACGAATAACATCTGAGTTTTGCAGCAACTATCCTTGAAAATCATTGACCACAACTACTCAACTCTTGAACAACCTGCACCTATACGGATGACAATGGAAATCCAGAAGCAAAACTTGTCTTACGTATTCTCTTTGACATTCCAAGGGCCTGAGATTGCTTCTGTGCTGAACAAGATGGACTTGATGAAATGCAGCTCTCATTGCTGCAATGTTTTCTAGTGTGTGTACTGTTTGTTTTGATCCCTTTTGTTTCATCGGAACAACTGATCCTGTTTCATGCCAATGTTTCACCCAAGAAATGATTGTATTTTGTGCAGGAATATGGCCTTTATAGTCGATACCAAATTCAGTGTATGGGCTATGTTGTATTTGTGCAACAATCTTTGTTTTCACATAACACTCCACAGTAAAAACATGTTGTTCCACATTCCACGACTTAACATGACCATCCTGCATGCAGCACTTGTCATTGACAAGCCACTGTTAATTCCATTGTGTTCAACCCACAACAGCACTAATTATACAGCTTAAAAATACATTAATCTGCCATGAAGCACTCTATATATTTTTTTAAATTTTAATAACAATTTTTTTTAAGTTTTAGAATTATTAGTTACACTATGTGTTTTTGTATAACTTTCCCAGTGTGCCTCTCCACGAGAAGCATCTTTCGTATTTACCATTGCTTCCTACAATGAGCTGTTGGGAGGAAAATGCCACGGTATAAGTTTTTTTGCACACCCTGTGCCAAATTTTTGAAACAGAAGAAAATCAATAATTTTCTGTAGGTTATCTCTCTAAAAAAAATGTCTGCATTTACCAATTTTCCCCATGATGTTCTATTTGGGAGAAACACCACTGTATACATTTTCGGATAACACTGTTATTAATTTTCAAAACAGAAAAGATATGTTTTTCCTACGGTTGTCTCTCTAAGAGGAACATTTTTTTTCATCACTTCTCTTTACATGTCACTGGGGACAAATGGTGATATGAACTGGCTGTTGCCAATATACAGTATACAAGATGTCTGGTGCCTTTATGTCAAAACATCAGATCCTTTTTCAATTCTCAACAGTAATGGAACAATGGGGATTTGAAATGTAGCATTTAGTCCATTAATGGACTCATGACAATCCACACAGAAAAGCAAAAAATAATTTCAACATAACTTTTCTATAAATGTGTAGTATAGTGTCACTGGAGACAGCTTGTCACCGACATTTACATTGGACTTTTGTAAAATGAACTGCTGGCCCTGTTAAAGAATGTTTTTCTGCGAACATGACTGAAGATTACTACCAGCACGACTACGTACCCCCACATTTCAGTAGCAACATTATAAAGTGTCTGAATGAGCAGTTGCTTTACCAGCAGATTAGCTATGGCAGTATGCTACCAAAATCACTGGGGCTCAACGCACTAGATTACCAGGTGTGACGTCACTTGGAACTGTTAAATATGTGAGTTAAAAATGTTTGACCGATGTCTCAGCTCACCAGTTGAGAAAAACGGCATAGGATGTAAGTCAAGTCTGTGAAGCGTAACCGACTCCGAACCAAACACTCATACATAATTTCCACTTACCAGAATGAGAATGTTTGTCAATCCCTGCTGACTTCATTCTGTGAAGGCTGCGGCTCGAACTCACCTGTCGATTTCTGGGAACACACCTGCCTTGGTTCCTGGAAGTATGTAATATAACAACTAGCCTCATATGTAAAATTCATCTGCAACATCTACATTTCATATGTATATTTGTACTGAGATTCATCTTCTTGTATGATATTCACATAAAATGTATTTGCTACACTGCGAAAACTCTTATATAAATAGACTAGACATAAAGTTCCCATTTTGTGCCTGGCTTTTTTTTAAAAATAAAATGGACTGAAAAAGCTTATTTATTATATCACACATCTTCATAAATTTTACTTAATAGAAGATAACTGTCTTCTGTAGATGTTACACCAAGGATGATGGAGGAAGAAAGGATCTCTGGAATGTCAGTAAACTTCTACCAGACTACAAGGTGCAACATCCCAGAAAACTATCATCTTCATACTTGTCGCTGTGATATCTTGAAATCTCATGCTCTTACTTAATTCTTCCAGTTATGTATATAATAGAGTAACCTCTTAAATGATATATATGAAAGAAAGTACATTGCATTGAAGAAACTCTGAATTATTGTCATTATTAAATTTGGTTTCTAAAAATGAAAGGATGTGACAACATTAATCTTTTCTATTACTGCTGTGGTGCTGCATGTAGATTAAGGCTTGTAAACACTAAACAGATCATGTTATACACTAAACCATAAACTCTGACACAAACTATGTTTTCTACAAGAACACTAATTTAAATTGCTTTAACACCCTGTTAAACATATTATCACTTACTGCAACATTTTACGTTCAATAGATTTCCTTGTAGCAGCAGACAGTGGGCGAGGTAATGGCAGTCGTTGGGTTTGGTTGCGTATTCTGTCCCGGTCAGCAGCAATTATTGCCATTTGTCCTGAAGTGGATGTGTCGAAGAACACTGAATGGAGAGCATAAAATGCTGCTGTCACCTAAAATAAGGTGCCAAAATACATGTCAGCAGTTTTGTCAACATAACAACCAATTAGACTTCATTTTATCAATTTTAATATCATGTGTCACCATAATAAATACATTAAATGTGAAAACATCTTCATGATGACTGAAGCCAGATTCCTGCCAAACACGCCAACACGAAACTGACTGCCCGACTTCAGACTATGCCAGACTGTAATCCAGCCTTGTTTGTATTCCTTGCTATTGGATTTGCCACCATAAAAACTTAATTCATGATCCAAATTAGGGTACTATCATGAAGGAATGAGGATAACCACGTAAAACCACCAGTCAAGATAACCGGTTTCAGGCCAAGATTTGAAAATGGGACTTCCTGAATATGAAGTAGTTGTGATAACACTTGTCCGAGTAATAAAATACTTTTATCAGTTCTAAACTGTGACTTATTTGAGATGTACAATTCATCAAATAAAAAGACCACAGCTTACATAACAAGCAACAGACTCCGGTATATATGTCAATATTTCTCACATAACAATAATATCAAAAGTACAGTTACCTATTTACCCACAGGACTGATTCCAGCAATTAAAATGCAGTTTTAAACACATATTCGCTATCTGACTGTCCACGACATTTGCAGTGCTAACAAACATGGGGGATACATTATCCCCTAGTTTTTACATGTCACAAAAGAATGTAAGAGACAAATTTGCATGAATACTAAATGAGAAATATACATCCCAATAATAACAGAAAGATTGGAGCGTTTAATTAAAAATTTACCCAAATACAGTATGTGGATTACAAATAATAGTCTTCTGGTTTCTCATGCCATGTAGTATTTTGTAGGAACACAGTTACTCCACCTTCAGCCTAAACCAAACTGCTACAAGGTGCAACAACCCAGGAGATCACCATCTGTATTCACACTACAATGAAACCTGTTGAAACAAATTGGCACTGCTTGCCTGCTGGATGAGGCGACGATGTAATGCCACATCTTCAGGTGTGATATCGGACCAGCAGTCTCCATTCAGCTGCATAGCACATAACAAGGTATCTCGAATGGTCAAGATGAGGTCCTGGACGCGAGCTGTCCGGAATAGTCTGCGAGTCAGAAATCCTCGAGCTGCGGCTGTTATTCGAGTAGCTGCGATCTAATAGCATCATTTTATTACAAGAAAGTTGAAAGTATCAGCATGGCAATGACACAAAGAAACAGAAATCAACGTTTACTAGATTACATCCTGCCTGATCCATATCTCATATTATGAATCTAGATAACCACATGAAAGCAGAGAGGTAGAACAAGCGGGATGGACAGAGACAGGGACACAAGGTTGGGTGTGTCAAATTACACAAAATCAACCTAGAATGATCATAACATTTTAAAACACAAAACTTACATTTTCAAGGTCATTGCTAATCAATGGAGGTACATGATGCAAAGCACCTTGGTCTTCATGAGCTGGAAACAACTGCCTAATGCAAGCTCTGCGGCCCGCATTACTTTCAGTCTGTCTGTCTTTGGACTCCATTATATTACACTCAAGCATAGGTGGGCTATTAGGAACAGAGTTCTGGACGGAATGTTTTATGTTCCCTGATAATGCTGAAACACTTGATAATAATTGAGGTGTATGTGAAAGAGGTAATACTGAGCAATTTGTGTTAAGCGTGTCTTCTTGTTTGTCGGTATTTTCTTCATCATTATGTTTCTGTAATAAGCCTAGTGGTAGTGGGGCTAAAACCTGAGTTCCCATATTCACGGTTATACTTGGTTGCGATGAATACATTACGAGATGTGCTTCCAGAGTATCAGGAATGCAGTTTTGTGAAGGATTCTGGGTGACTTCTTTCACTGATATATTCTCATGACTTGATTTTTCCGAAAGTGCCGTCATTTCACTTAAATCTTGTGTTTCACCTAGCAACAAGACTTGATCCTTCTCTGCTGAAGTTGAAATACTTGTCTGAAATCTTTCCATATTTGTATCTGATATAATACATTTACCATGCAGGTCATGTGTTGTTCCCAAAGTACCCGCACTCCCCAATGACGTACTTTTACTTGACAAACCAGAATGTATCAAACTATTGGGAGAATTAAAACTTCCATTTTCACTATTTTCCAAACAGTCACGTGGTGGAATCGACTGTGCCAGTGGTTTATGAGACTCTGGGGCATAAACTGCTGTAGAATAAACTTTACGGATTTCAAGGATCAGTTCATTCTGCTGTTGAAGAAAAGCCTCACGCAATTCTTCTTGTTCTTTTCGCTGTTTTGCCAACAGTTCGGCCATTTGTTGGCTGTGTGCAGACTGCATATGTAGAATCAACCCTTGAATATCCTGCTGTGAGGAAAAAGGCACAAAGTCAGTTTCATTTATTTTCTTTATATTTTCTTGAGATGCTGCACATAAATTTTTTATGGATGAATCCTTCCTGAGAATCTTTGTTGGTGATTTCTTCTGGGATGTCCCAACCCTGTTAATTTTTTTGGTAGCAATTGAAGAAGCGCTGTTTTTGAAACTGCCTCTATTTTTCTTTGGAGTTGAAGGCTGCGGGAAAGTTTTCACTGATTCTGTGCACACAGCTGATGGCAGACAATCCAGTGATGCAAATGGCGTCTGAAGCTTGATGGGGCTTGATGTGTTACTGGCAGGGAGAGAGGAATTGTGGCAACCAGTAAAGGAAGCATGTACAGAAGACTGTAATTTCTTGCTATACTTAGCCTTCTCACTGAATAATGCAAATAATGATTTGCCTTTCTTCTTATAACTTTCAGACATTATTTCCAAAGCTTTTCTAGGTGGTTTTGGAGGAATGCGTGAACCCTCAGTCATATCAGAAACAGAATTCTTTCCTTTCATCACCATGTGAGCTACAAGTACAGGGCTTGGTGTATCCAATGTGTACGAGTTCTGACGCACAAGTCTTGGCGGTGTTACCTCTGGTTTCGGAATGGCACATTCATTTGTCTCCTTAGCATTCTCTTCAGTATTGTTAGAGTCACATATACATTTATTAATTGGAATAGCAGAAGTTTCTGAGTCATCATGTTCATGAGAACACCTGTGGTGAATATTTAGTTTGGGTACAATAACGCAATTGGCTTGATCTTGTACATGACAACTGGTACATTTTTCATTAAAAGTCTTAGCAGTACATGCTGCAAAGTGTACATTCACAGGGCACCCTTTTGTGGAATTGACTTTCGTATCACCTGGTGAATAATTCTGCTGAAGTAATTCCTCAACAACACAGACAATGTCTTTATTTGAACCAGTTCGCAGTTTGTCATCAACAAAGTTTTGTTTATATTGTTGAGCTTCAGTTTCATCAGATAAAGAACTGTGATTTGAAATACAATTTGATTCCCTGGAAGTTAACAATTGTAAATTTTGCCCGCTGGCACAGTTTTTGGTCAGTAAAGATTTTTGTGGTGCTACTATGTTAGATGCATTGTGAAGTACATCCTGCCCTGACCACTTGCAATTATGGAGTGTTGCAACATCCCTGCTAGGGGATCCACTGCTACTGCTGCCTGTGATGTTCATGTAATGATTGAGATCAGTGCTGGACGTCATAGCTGCAGAGCTTGCTCTGTCTTCGAAATTTTCATGGATTAACGTATGAGGCGTGCTATTGTTAACACCTGTCAACCCTGAAAACCCTGCACTTTCCGGAGAATTGTGTTTTAAAATGTATTCATTCAGTACATCTCTCCCATCGGATTCCCAAGTATTAAACCTCAAAGAATCTTCATTTCCACATGATTCAGACTGTAAGCCTTTAGAGGTATCTATAATCTCTTCAGAGATTTCCACGGGTTTACTTATATCATCCGTTATATACGCTTTCTTGCTGAGGCACGGAATGTCTAGTTGAGGTACGTTAGGTTTCTCTGCCTTCTGACTGTGCAAAAAAATCATACTGTTTATTTCTGATTGAAGTTCAATATGTTCACGTGAATTTTCATTATGAATTTCATTTTGATGTGTAAACACTTTATAATTAACACATTCACTTCTTGAACCAGTAGTATTATTATCTGATCCACATTTCTGTCCATGATCATCAGTCCCACTAATTGGTGTTACTAAATTGTCAGTGAAGTGCTGATGCATGCCATTTTTAATCCGCATGCGCTGAGCACTTTGTACTAAGTTTCCATTTACATCATTGTCAGTTAGAACATGTTCTGGCCTCTGCTGATTACCATTCACACCATTTTTATTCTCCTGATGTGGATTATCCTTATGACTTTCATTATTACTGTTACTATTATGTACCTCGTCTGATGGCTCACATACAACACAATTTGAACCAAATAAACTGAACCCAGAGCTTTGCCTCATGTTCTCTGAATCACATTTGTCAGAAACCTCGAGTACACATTTAACATTACTATTCTGGATCGAGGAATCTTGGGTTCTTAAACATAAACCCTCTGTTCCTCTGGCATCCAGTGCTAGACTACCATTTTCTGTTGTATTTGAATTATTTTGAACCACATTCTGCTGAGTGGATTCCAAGACACAGTTACTCTGCAAACTATCCTGTTGAAATGTTTCTGCCATACTAACTGACCCAGAAATTAAATTAGCATTTGTGACAGTTCTTGATTTTAATTCATTGCAAGGGATCTGTTTCTTAATCACTGCACTATTTAATGGAGTACTATTTCCTGATATGGTGAATGTAGATTCCACTTCACCACCACTATCATTAATAATTCTTCTGTTGGTACACAAGTAATAACCACTTGAAGAGAGTTCAGGGTCTTCCAGAATGGTATATCCACTGTCCACACTATTCCTTTCACTATTACAGTCCTTCCTCGTCCAACCTTGAAGTCGAGCTTCCACAATCACAGCCAGGTGTTTGTAATGCCTCATCTCTGCTCTACGTGTAGGAGACATCTATAACAATCACATTAAAATGCCAGTAAATGTATTTATTAAGTTCTATATTTCTGAGATAAAGGGTATGTCTCTTACAGCCTCTTTTACTTTAATGCCAAATTCATCTCCCTTCTGACAAATCACAATCTGCCCACAGAGTTACAGCAGTATAATCATTACATACATACAGTGTAGGAATACCTCTATGTACATTTATATTAAGTTTAATTTTCAAGTTTTGGTTTGGTTAATGTAATTTTTAGAGAGATGTAAATATACAATGCAGATGATTTGAAACCTATATTTTTAATCAAATGATTCTTGAGGAATCTCAAACTTAAAATATCTGAGTATGTTTCTAAATCCACTCAAGTTGGCTGTCAACATGGTTAGAGTTTTCTTCAAACTGCACAAATGATTTGGTCTTATACTTCCACAGATTAGCTGGTTGGATAATGAACACCAGTCACCAGTTTTCTTATAACATTTAGCAGGCAACTTTGAACATACCGTATTATAGTTTCCTAAAGTGGGGCTAAAATAATCATGTTTCACCATAACATTTCATACTGTATTGCTGAAGCAAATATATTTGCTATTTCAGCATATATATCTTAGATTCTAATAGCTTCTTTCATTGGAGTCAGGCTACATTAGTTCAGGTTATGTTATATGACAAATATAGTGCATGAAGAAGCATCCTGCATAGCTGCATTGACCAACTACAGAAAAGTTCAAGGGAACACATAGCATAATTTAATGCCTATATCAGATATTTTTGTTATACAGCAATAAAGTGAAATGCATTAAGGCAAACGGTGTTTACTTAGTTTTGACCTACATATCTCACAACTATAATTGTATGAATATATCCTGTCTGAATTCATCACTTTTGAGTAAGACAGGATGTAGCAGGTTACATCAAGGCAATTTTTTTATTTGAGAGTATTGTAAAATATGATATGTGCTATAGTCTCAACTCACCAGTGGAGGTATAATAGGTTTCCCATTTATCTTCATACAGGACACATACAGTGACTTATTACAATCAGATGTAGTTCTATCCATGATTTATGTAATGACATAAATATAACCCTATACTAATTTTATTTCTTCCCCATGTTCCTTCTAAGACTGTTTCAACGCAATGCGTGACGAAACTAACGGCGTGTTAACACAAATAAGAAAAATACTCATTTTATACTTAACAAGAACGTAACTGAAACACTCCCAACATCCGTCATAAACAACTTCAAACTTTTCAAACCGGGCGCCTTCATAAATTTCTAAATTCAATGCCTGACTAGAGTACGATGGAAAACCACTGAACTTTCAATAACGAATCTTCATTTCTGGCTATTAGAGTACAACTTAGGACAACCTCTGGTTATCGCAGTCTTTTACTTTATTTCGTATTTCAGTTGTAATGGGGTGGGCACAATCGAATTGGTACGAATTCGATAGTTGAATGTACCAACCTAATGAACTATACGATTGCTTATATTCGGATTTTAAAGCGAATGGAAGAAATCAATCCAATCAATGATGGCTTAATTTCTCGGAAGCCGCCTCATGTTCATACATTTCAAAACTTTTTTTCCAACTTCTGACGGAGGTTTGAGTGTTTTGCGTTTGCTTTTGCATTTAATCCAGTTCCCAAGGGAAACATGTAAATTATTTTCTAGCACGTTCTCATGACGGCGAGTACGAAGCCGGCTTATTTTCTGGTTTGTAGTGCCGTGTATATCATAGTTTACCATTTAGCATGTTTCTTTGAACGTGTATGACCCGCTGTGATTTTATAAGCAATCATCTTCACATTATTTAACCACTGTGAGAGTAACTTATTTCTCGAGTTTTTTTGAGCATTTCTAATACTAACTGCTACCACCAGATCATTTTATAGTATTTTCGCAATGTTGGAGACATGACAGCACAATTTTTACCTGACATTCACATTGCCAACTTACATTAATTCGTAATCTTAATGTTGGTATTAATTTATGTCAGGCAGTGAGTAAGGGGCGTGCTCAGGGCAAACGAATAGCGTAGATGGTCATATTCCACGAGTATGTCATGTGAGAGAGCTGTGATGTCCCGAAATTTCAACACCGCTAACACAAAAGACTATCATAAACCAACTCAATCCAGTCTGTTTTGCTGAGATAAATTTTATTCTATTTTCAACTCCAGCACGTCTCTGGCACATCATATACCGACTCACTTATCATTTCAAGTTTATACCACATATGTGACACAGTTGCTGCATAATCATGGATTCTGTACAAATTCTCAGAATCATGCACTGCTGCCTTGACCCACTTAAAAGTTTATTTAGTGGCATTCCTCCGTTCAGGGTCCAACCAGCAGTGCTTGACATATTCCTGTCCATACAATATCAAAGTCAGTCACTGGGCATGACTATGAGCAAGACCAGCCACCTTCCATCCTCACAACCCATCTATCTAAGACCTGTCTTCAAAACTTTCACTCAACAGGTTCGCTTGAAGTATTTTGGTATCTCAGGCATATATTTGTCTCAGAAAGAATTCTGGCATTACTGTATGTGCAGAGACTTTATTCACCACAGGAACTGTGAAGAAGTCATGATACTACAATAAGTTAGATCAAAATTGGTTGGTTTTGGGTGTGAGGTTTAAAGGGGATGGTACCAGACATTTTCATGAGTGTGAGTAAGATATTAAGCACCCCTGCTTCATGTTAAAGAGGCCCTGTGCTCGAATTCTGTTTTCCTCAGTTCATCCAGGCAAATGTTGGGACTGCTTCTTTCCATACCCTTTCTAATTCATTTATCATCAACTCATTCAGCACTACATAGTCTAAACTACTAACACCACTGTTAAATAAGCTATATATAAATTCAACTGCAGCCTGTCTGAATTCTAGAAAGATTGTTGCTCTTATGGGCTTTCACTGCCAAGAGCCCATCCATTCCAGCTAAATTCTTTCCAGAGGTTCTTGTTTATGTTATATACATGTATGCATGCATGCACAAAAATTACTAACAGCATTGTTGCTACATTATATTATGCCACAATGAACAGGAGTAAAATATCACAGCACAACAATACAGTTTTAAAGACAAATAGAATATACAATTATTTAATTTCTATACCAGAAATATTACAACTATAAAGTCTGCATGTACTTGGCACATTTCAAACACTTTCCTTCTTAAACTGAGTCACATTCTTTGAAATTTTCATTCATCTACTAATTTAAAAAAAAAAAAAACACACTACGTTTCAGGGATTGAGATAAGCCGTTTCCAGTGGACTGGGCTGTAAGGTTTCACATGACAGAAGTAGATGCTGCTTCCAAAACTCACGTTTTTAAAATTGTTTAAATTTTTTAAACTAATATATGAAGGAAAATGCCCAAGAATATGAATGTTCCATAACAAATATCACACATCATAATTAAATTGACAACAAACTAATTAAACCTTCATTTCTCAAAGCAAAATAAATATTCAGTGGCTTCACATATATCCAATATACTTTTGTTTTGATATAAATCACATCACTGATTCTCAAGTGTAGCTATAACCTGTCCTCATTATATTACAATTAATGTGAAAAGTAACCATATTTAAGATTACTGTGGATCTTGGTGATGGCACTGGATCACCATCTTCCACAATCTTAAAGGTGTTAATTACAACCATTTCCTCAACCTCTACATGGTTTCCCTTCAACACATATTAAGGGAGGAGGGGGAGGTGGACAAGAAGAAATGAAAAGTAACTTTGTCATTGCCCTCATCAGTGTTGATTTACTAGCTTTATAAAAAATTTCAAAATTACCTCTGAAGCTTTATAAACATAAGAGAATTAAAATGGACAAAAAACTGTGGTTTAAAGTAGCCATATTGTAAAACTATCACACAAAGTTTCATTGAAGCAGTGTGTTTCAAATGATTACATATACACATGAAGTTTTACTGCAGAAGATTTCACAATCTCTGACCTGAAATAGAAATCTATGGTTTACACGTCTACTGATGGAACTGAGCTCCACCTTGCTGGATGCAATCTGACTTCTACAAGTGTTGGAAAGAGTAATGTAAAGACCTTGTCAAAAACGTGAACACTGTCTACACAGTAACATAGAGCCTTACCTTATTAAAGACATAACACTGATTTAGCAGAGTTTATTTTGAACTGGAATGTATCAGACTAACTACCTGTTACGTTATCAGGCTATTTTCCTCTATTGATCAAGGACAGAACTCAACTCTTCAGAAAGCTACAGTACTGTACCAGTATATAAAGCTAACAAACTGTGATGCAAGAAACAGATCTGTAAAAGAATATATATAGTGAAATGTCTTACATTTCATAACAGCAACTATTTATGTTGTAGCTGACTGAACATCATTGCTTCTCATGCAATTACAATAATCTTCCATCGTCTAAACACGCCTGCTTATATGATGATATTCACAACCTGACGAAGGACATTTAAGTACATTTAAAATAAAATATTTCTTTACTTAACATGTTTTTTTAATACAGAGGTTTTCTGTCTTCAGAGGCATCAGTTATTGAAATATGTTCTAAAAATTCATCTATGCAGGAGAGCCACCAGTGACTACAGTGGTGTGGCAAGTCCATGGAAGTAAAAAGGACAATTTATTTTGAAAAAAAGTGTTTAATATAGAGAGAAATTACACATATACATGTGGAGCAAAGGAAATTATCACAGCATTTATTTTACCATTTATAAATCACATGAAGTTTCAGAATGACAACTTAATTCTAATAAAATACTGAACAAGCAAGATCAAGAAAAAGTGGCAGACACAGACTTCGAAGACTAAGTATTAATCTCTGAAACCTAGAAGTTAATTATCAAAACTGACAACACTATTCATATTAGTGTGCAACACAGGAAAACAAATACGACCACATTTTTTTCTCATAATGGAACACGTGACTTCTGAGACATGAAAGTGGGCAAAACTGTGTGGTTACTTTCTTTTAATACACTGTCTATGCTCTACAGTACCAGTTTAGAAGCAATATAGCCAATGCAGAATGCAATTGGATAACCCACTGTACTTTTCTTGTTCACAATTTTAAATATAGGACTTCTGGTTTGTGGGCATCACTTAGTTCAAGTCCATACCATCAGATGGAATGAAAACATAACAAGCAGCAAATGATGTTCACCAATATTTTAAAGTTTTAGTGCAATTTTGGAGAATCGAAGGGTGGGCACCCATTTTGGGTATTTACCAAAATATGGTTTGCAAAGGCCCACATTTCAAGTTTAGGTTATAATAAGACTCATACCTACATCCATAAGTAGAATGCAAGAATTACAAAACCCAACAATAATATATTTCTGATGACATTCCATGACAAAGTGGTGCCCTCATGTACTGAATATAATCCAATAAAGTTGGGTCAGATTTGGTGTGAAAATATCTATTTTATGAAATCTCTCGCACAATGAAATGGTCACTTAAATGTATCAAAAATTCTTTCTTACAAATCTCCTTGTAATGAAGATGTCCGAATATTAGACACTTCCTGGTCCCAGTAAAATGGAATTTATTTAGGCCCATATATGTAAATCAAATCTAAAAGTCCATGACGATGGTTGAGTTATTGGAATAAAAATTTCCTTAGATATTTTCAATCATCTAGTAAAATAATAAAATAGAAAATGACATTTCAGAGATGGGTCTCTATCTCCGTGTTCAGGTACCCACTCTGTTGGGCCCAATAAATAGAGCTAAACCCTATCTCCAGACAAAGCAAAAAAGTGAAAGTCCTGGAATATAAGAAGATCACACCATCCAATCATGGGACATAAAAAAGACAACACTCCATAACCAATTATAAAAATCAGGCTCCTGTAATGGACCAACCAAGAGAGAAAATGAATAAAATAGAAATAGTTGACACTCAAATAGTTAAACGTGAGAAAAGCCAAATAAAAAGTAGTCAGTGGAACCACAGTTCCGGAGAATTTGACGTAAATACGTCTATACGGAAAGGAATTATATATTTTGGCTTTATTCTAAATATTTCCTTTATACATGCTTTACATGTTGGCACTTCTGGGAGAGGGGGTATAGCTACTACTCATTCTCAACCTCGGCAATAGAAGCGTGTGAGCGGTCAGCAGCACACCCCGACCACACTTTACCCCCAGGAAAGGACTCTGGTATCCATTAGGTGGGTCCCAGATCCAGTCTGAATGCAGAGGCTAGAAGGAAATCCTTTGCCTCTGTTGGGGATCAAAACCCACTTAACCAGTCTGAAGCCAGTCATTATACTGCAAGAGGTACTCGGCTCAGACGATATATATGTACCTGCAGTAAATTAGTGTCATGGCCAATGAAGTATGAAAAATTGCAAAGAACACACCTGGAAAATAATCTCTAAACTCTTGTCTCCTCCTCACAGTCCCTTCAGGTACCACCACTACAGTTATCTGTACTTCTTTAAGCTTGTGCTACAATAACTTGTTACATCAAAAACTTTGCTGAGTCCTACAAAAGGGTACACTTGGCTACCACCTACATGACACCACAGTGGTACATATGGATTATATAGCAGTTTGGAAAAGGGATTTCTGTGTAAAAGAAGGGCATGAGGAATGCTATATTACAGAAGCCAAGGTATAAAACCTGCAAAAGTTGATATTTCTGGTAACAAAAATGTGCGCTCTTCCCATTAGCATTTGGCAACACAAGGGTTAAAATTCCATGTCATTCATATGTGAACACCTTGTAAAAACATATACATATATCACAAAATTTAAAATATTGTACGTAACAATTCTTAACACATTTTCATAAACCATATGAATACATACACACTCATCGTATAAGCTTCGTCACCTAAATTAATATACACATTCACAGATAATTAGTAGCAGTGAAATCTCAATATAATCCCTAAACTGTTCTTTAACAGGCACACTACACAGCCTTTTGGATGGTATAGGAGTCACGCTCCCTGGGTAGCTACTGTACCATACAATGCGGCCAACAGTCCACGTTATTAGTATAGAGGGGACTTAGATGCTTAATGCTTCTACAGATATTTTTAGGAATGTGAATTAAAGCCAGATATATGAAGTTCAAAGTTCTTACAATGTTCATAAGTAAACGCTAACAAAAACCTTCAGGGATGGAATGTTACAACATGAGAAAATCAACAATTTGAACTAGCAGTTAAAAGTGAGCAAATATAACAATAATAACAACTAAATTAGTGTTCAATTGCAACTTCATCAAACAAATGAATGCAACAGGACAGACCACACATGACAATACTGGGGACTTCATTCACTCACAAACAGGCACAGAACTCATGGATATTAAATGGGGTTAAACTGTCAGGTATACATAACGTAGAACTTCAAGAGCAATGTTATATTATCGGATTCCAGTAGTACGTAGAGTTACAGTTAAGTTCAGTATGGTAAATTAATAGATTTGCTGACAAAGTCAACTTAGGTCAACCTATTAAAACTTGCATAAAATTGAAAGATGCTACATGGATTAAAAGACTGACGAGGGACTTAAATCAAGTGGTCAAGATACCAATGCGGACATTTCAGGATCACCAGAAATGCATCAAGATTATCAAATGACAGGTCAAGCCAGTGTATTAAAGTAGATGTAAAATGTTGTCCGAGTATCAAATGATTGCAGACTTGCTGATAAAAGCCTTTGAGGCGGTGAAGCAAAGGGAAATCATAAACGGATTAGACTTAATAATGACTGTTAATAAGAGGTGGACTAATGCAATGCTCAAACATGTTTGCAAGGGTAATCATCGTGGGGAGGGCTTAATATACAGTGATTAATGACATTAGAAATTTTTGAATAACGTACATAATGTAGGATGTGAGAGCAATTTCCTGTGATCACACATGGGTATTTTGTAGTTACAGTTAAAATAATTATACAGGGAATTCCATTTGTCCTTAGACTGGCCAACTATAAAACTGTTCATCCACTCACAGCCACTGAACCATATCTTTGTCACTAGATGCTTGCCGGCATATGTAGATAGCACTGCATGTTTATCATTGTTAGTTGTCGTTGAGATACGTGCAAGTATAGTTTGCAGTGTTGTGAAATACAGAGTTCAAAAATTAAATATACTGTTGAACAGAAATTATTCATATACGATACATTTATACAGCAGTCTTCATTGATGAAATGCTGCAGAAAGTTTCAAAGGACATATTCTTAAAGTACAGCGCCATGTAAAGCTATGATTTACAATACTGTAACAAATCGGTCTTTTACATTAAACAAAATTTAATGTAAAATGATCAGCATTTAAAGGTTAAATTCATATTTTCCCTAAATGCATTAAATTGGGATTCCACTGCAGGTATACATGATAAATCTGAGGACGAAGTATAGGAATAGACTGACTAAATAAATATACAAAACAGATATCTGAAATGTTTACATCCGGCTTGACAATGTGATAATTCCTATGCTCTTTCATATCTTACAGACTAAAAAGCCTCTACGTACCATTTCTCCTTGGCCAAATTAATAAAATGGATATTTTGAACACATCCGTATCACTCCGAGGAATGGTAATGAATTCTCAAAGTTCATAATTTGTAGAATATAAGGCACTGCTAATATATAAATACAATTCACTACAAAACCAGCAGACATTTAGCACAATATCACAGAAATGACTATATACTATACTAATATATAAAATCCATAAAATAATTTTTTTATATTCTACGTTATGGTTATTGAATGGAACCTGAAAAAGAAAGATATCATTAGAGAAACATGTAAAATATTAAAATGAGATACAAATGCCAGGACAGAAGACAGCATGAATAGTGTTTGTGCCATAGTCAGTTACAACAAGAGCTACAGCTGAAGTTTCAAAGGCAGGAATATAAATGCTCCATTACATCATCTGCAATGTACAAACCTCTTGGATATCAAATCAGAGTCAGGAAAACAATGCAGAAGGACAAAGGAAACACATTTTGTGAGTGAACAGGATGTACCTAGTTAATAACTGAAGGCTTGATCCACAGTACCTCACGAATCTCAATTCTGGTTCAAGCAGTAAAGTAAAGTTTGTCCCGCTACGTGCCATACAGGCACTTGGGGGGAGCGGAGGTATAGCTCCTCTCTTTCTTGACCTCGGCACTAGATGGGGGTGAGTGGTCAGCACCACGTCCCGGCCGGCTTTACCCCCGGGAAAGGACCCATTGGACAGGAGGCTGGGTGGGCCCCAGAGCCGGTCTGGAGGCAGAGGCTAGAGGAAAAATCCTCTGCCCCTGTCAGGGATCAAACCCCGATGGTTCAAGCAGTAGTGAAATAGTTACAACCAGAGTGAAAATTGTTGCCAGCATATTTCATATTAAAAGAACAATGCTAGGAAACTGATATTTAGCAGAACATGCCACAGGTAACACAGAAATATATTTCAGGCTCAAATGATTAAAGTGTGATAAACTTATATATTAAAGTGTGTATTACTAACTCAAGTCATTAGTAAATAACCCTCTGGTATGGAGCACTAACACAGGTTAATTTCTGTGAGCAACCCTTCCCTTCTTTACCTCCAGATAATAAGGTGGATGAGCTCCAGAATGGTTCTGGGTAACATGAAAAAAGAAATCCCCTATATTCTTGTCATGAATCGAACAGCAATGTTTGGCTTTGCCAATTACAAACTAAAGTAATTTCTCAGAATTTTAATAACAACTGAAAATGCTTGAAACAGCTGTTACTTTACTCTTTAATGACTTAACAATATCACAATTTTCATTCCTGGTACTCACGTGCTCTATTAATTTCCTTTTCTTCTTTAATTTTCTTTGTAACTTCCATGCTCCAAGACTGCTCTGTTGCTGAAGCAAATACAATGTAGAAGAGATTTCCAACAATGCTCACTGCTGCCGCTATGTAGAATACCTTACGCCATTGACTTAAGGTATCCTGAAAAGTGTTAAAGGATTTTATTGTGGATATCTCTGTAACCTTTATCCCGTGCAATTTGAATTCCGCATTTGTGGGTTGCTGGCCAGATCTCATGGAGAAATTTAATTGAAATTATATTTTTATGCAACTTGCACAAGTTCATGCTCAATGGGAAGGTAATTTAAAATGAAATTTTGTATCTGGCATCTACACTAACGTTCTCATTTTAATTTAGGCTGTATAAATGAAATACAAAACCTTCTCTCCATAAAGCCTACATCAATTCTGTCATTGTTCACAGAAACAGCTATCTGTACAAATAATTTGTGTATAATTAAAATTTAAAGTGTATTAATTGCACATGATGTGGTTAATACATTTTTTTCTATGTGACAAATATTTAACAAGATACGCGTCATTAGTTTTTATTTCTGTTGTTGAAAAAAGTACATGTTAAGCAATGAAGTATGCAAAGATTTTCATGGTTTAATAAATTAAAATTAAATTATTTGGTTATTCCGTCAAATCACAATGTATTTAAAATAAGATAATTAAAATAATTAAAATATCATTCTGTGTTCCATATCGAATAATCGATACTGTTCCAATTGTAAATCTATTATTCGATATGGAACACAGAATGATATTTTAATTATTTTAATTATCTTATTTTAAATACATTGTGATTTGACGGAATAACCAAATAATTTAATTTTAATTTAATAAATCACAATATGACGCAACTACACTATCTTATGGTTTAATAAGTTTTACTGAAAGATTTATAAAAGTTAATGTCATTCAATATATACAAATATTGGTACCTTAAAATATGTTACAACCACTTTCTCCAGCATCTTCCTTCATTCACTATTCATAATCTATCATCACATCTCACTAAACATTACACGATATCAGTAAGTGATACAGCGACATAACGTAACTAAAGGGGGGGGGAAGTAATGGAATTAAAGTTAGAACACGTCACATTTATAACTTAAGCATAGAAGTAGCGATCAGTTCCTGAATAATGGTATAAAGACTCACATTTCCTTTGATTAGCAAGCCAATTGCATACGGAGCAAGAAATCCACAAGCATTAGATGCAGCATTGGTGATGCCATACATCGTCCCAGCATAATGTGGACTAAGTGTGATATGGTTCATCTGATTACCAGCATAAACAGCACCACCAAACCCTCCTGAAATAGCCAGTAAAAGCAAGATGGCCAGGCGGTCGCAGCCAACCCAAGCTACTGCCACCAGACCAAGAGCCGGTACTACTGCACCTGAAAGGAAATTTAATACCAAAACTCTTTTAGATACAGCTGATATAAGAGTGCAGAGAAAACTATGTATAATTTTACCTGTTGTTTTGTATGGGTGTGAAGCTTGGTCCCTCACATTAAAGGATGAACCTAGATTAAGGGTGGTTGTGAACAGGGTGCTCAGGGTAATATTTGGAGTGGTGAAGTGTCAAGAGACTGGAGAAAACAGCATAATGAGGAACTTCGCAATTTGTACTCTTCACCAAATGTTGTTAGTATGAACAAATCAGGGAGTATGAGATGGGTAGGGCACGTAGCATGAATCATGTTATGGAAACTGAACACAACATCTTGTTGGAAATTGGTTGGAAAGCCTGAAGGGAAGACGAAGGCGCAGATCGGAGGAAATGGAGCAGTGATGAGCTCTTGTGAACATAGCAACGAACCGTCAAGTTCCATAAAACATGGGAAATTTCTTGACTAGCTGAATGACTATCAGGATGTGAAGAAGGGTTCTGCTCCATGGAGTTAGTTATCAGTTCTGTTATGCACAAGTGCAGATAACATTGACTACAATCTGCGGAACTATCCAAAAGAAACACAACAAATTATTAAAACTTACTAAATTTATAGGAATGTGTTGGTTGACCTGTCAAAATTAGATTGAAACTGATATCCAAAAATAAAACTGTTTTTAACGTTGAATAACGTTTATAAAATCACGGTACACTCGACAGAAACTGTAAGATGTAAGGTAACGCTGGTGTGTAACTTCTTCAAACGCCAATAACTCGAGACCTATGTAAGATAGAGAATATAAACATATATATTTAAAGAGTAAATAAAGGGCTTTTTCTACATTATGTTTACTTTATTCTATAAATTGTTGAAATAATTACCCAAAACATGTAATAACTATACCCTCGTTCCTTAAGTTCAACGGCTTGCCACGTCTAAAGCGTAAGAGTTAGATCTGGACATATTGTGAGTGAAATATGTAAATAAACACGAACTTTTCAAATTTGCAAACAGATTTCAGCTAACTCTTACGGTTTAGGAGTTTTGACCATTTATTTGGTAACAAAGAATGGTTCTAGAGTGAGCGTGTTGAGTACATGACGCAACACATAGATGAGCTGTTTGCGGATGACGTCACGTATAGATAAGATATAAAGGTATACATTAATGTGTAAATAAAATTTTATTTCAGTACAAATATACTTCTACAGTTAAACGTTATTCAACGTTAACTAGGGAACCGTGGTTCCACTGTCAATTTTTTTTGTTTGTAATGCCTCCAGCTGTGGTCTTCTGAACTTCTGGTCTCTGCAGGAAGAAAGAATCGACTTCTGAGAACAGAGCACCCACAGGAGTGGTTCTGTTTCAACCTGATAAGTTGGAGTTAATGGCCAGAAATCCCAAACACTCACAGAGTCTGAACTTTATGAGAGTGATGGATCTGAATGACATGCAGAAAAATCCAAACTTGAATGGCCATTCTTATGTGATAACATTTAATTTTGAATATAGTGGTTAAAATCTCCTAACACTTATACAGACCATAGCTCTTCTTGAGAAGCTGCTAGCATGCTCAGCTAGAGAAAAAAATCCTAACTTTTATGGAATCAAAAGGTTCATTATGGTGTTCACAGAAGCCCAACACTGGTCCACATCCTTAGATGAAACAAATCCACTAACCAACCCTATATTCCCAATTAAATTAATTAAATTAAATCCGTGGCATAACAGCTCCAGAGAGCCTAAGCCAGCTAGCTCGACTGCTGGCCTCACGTTCACATGCCTAAGCAGAGATGAACGATCATCCAACCAGATACAGGGTGACGTGTGGTCAGCACGACAAACCCCCAGCCATTGCTAGCTTCCTTGACCGGATTACGCTACTCATTGTAGCTCCCCAATTTCCTCATGATGCTGGGTTGGCACCGATCCCACACACTGGTCAAAAGCTCATGAGAAAATTTCTTCTCCCCCGAGACCCGAACCAGCGCACATTCCGTATCGTTGGTCAGAAGCATGATGCCTCAGACCGCGCGGCTACGGCGCACTATATTCCCAATACCCATTTTAATATTATCCTCCTGTCTACGCCAACATTTTGTAATGTTTTTAATCTCCCTATGTACTACATGCCCCACCAATCACACCCTCCTTGATTATATAAGCCTAATATTTGGAGAAGAGTATTTATTCATTATGGACGCCTCACTGCACACTTCTTTCAAACATCTAGTCATTTTATCCCTCTTAGGTCAATAAATTCTCCTGTGCCCCCTGTTCTCAAATGCCCACAGTATATGTTCCTCCCTTAGCAAGAGAGACCAAATTTCACACCCATACAAAACCAGAGGTACTCTAATTCCATTAACAAGAATACAAAGAAGTACTCTGGTGGAATTTACATATGATTGATTTTGACATTTTTGCAAACCCTATTGGCCTTGATGTTCATTTATTGCAGATACAAATCCACTCTCACAAAGATAAATGTACTACAGCTGTAAGTGAACAGAGCCAATCCATGACAGGTTAGACTTTGTGAATAAGCATTAACAATCTGACCACGAGATGAAGAAATAAAGAGAAAAAAAGAGAGATAATGTCACAGATTTATGGGCTAAGACCTCATACCTAGTCCGCCCCCATCACATCAGTATGTAACGTGCCTCCTGAAAGCATTTCAGATACTCTACAAACAACGAGAAACAGTGCTATCCATCCATAGCTTTAGTTTACAGAATTGCAGGAGGAAAAGGGAGAAGCGGATTCGGTTTCCTCAGAATATCAGACTCAATACGCTACGTTACTCACCAAGAGAATTGAACACTTTGTAGGAATTGAGGACAGAAAAAAAGCCCTTTGCGATCAGCCAGTCAGCAATATGGCTGAATCCTATTCCAAACAACCAGCTTGTTAAATATGGTAATGTAGATAACATGCTATTCTGAAACACAATAAAAAATTCACCACTATAATTATTCATAGACATAATGAAGTACCAGTACTTATTACATATTTCATAAACAAATTATTTACTTGAAAAATATAATGCACACATCCCACAATATACAATGGTAACATAACCAAATTTTAACCATCTAATATCCTATCAGCAGTTCCTTTATGGTCGTATATGAATCATCTTAATCTTTTAAGTTCTCAAAGGAATTATATTATCACCAATGCTAAATCTGACTAAATTCTGTGGTACTGTTGCTAATTTAGAAGGTGAATATAATGTTTCCAGATTTTAGTCTTCATTCTTGCTTCTGTAGAAACTTGATCTGTACTGCTTTGGAATTATCTAACCTAGTTTATATCTAGTGTTTTGTTCTGTATATCATAATAGCTGAACAGTTTGTTTACATAACATTCATCTTTCATTAAACTACTTGGTTCCAAATTATCTCTCCAAACCTCGTACATTTCATGGCTCTACAGATTCTCAAATAAAATCAATGCTGACATGCAAAAATCCATGATTTAATTTCCTACAATATATATATTTATTTTCACAGTCTACAATATATTAGAGAAATTAACAAAACAATCGTGTTTTAACCCTTTAAAGCCCAATGGTAACCATAGACCAGCTGTTGTAACAACCAATAATTTTGTATTTCTTACTTATTCGTTTTGCACTGCAGACAGGGATTATTTACTTAAACAGCATTAATCAGTTAATTTTTACAGTGGGGGTGTTGTGTTTTCTTTGAGGTACAAGCTAAATTCTTAAATATTATTTAGATGAGCTCTGGCTTCAAAGTGTTGACAAAAAAGATTAGGTCCTTCAATCACCAACAATTTCCACCTACATTTTGCCAGAAGTAGCAAATTTTTTGTTGTACTTAACATTTCTGGGTGGGAAGGTCTGTTAGAAATCTCTCCTCACCATACAGACAGAGCTACCAACATTTCCATATAAAAACGATTCACAGTATGAACAAAAGAAGACAGCATGACTTTAGTCTCATGGAAATCTCCTTGCCAAACAGCTCCATAGATTACATAAAAGAAATTCGTACCTAATTTTTTTTTACATCCAATACTGTTTTATATAGAAATTTCAATAAAACAAATTCCAAAAACATTTTAACCTCAAATATCACTGCATGAAATGTTAACTGCACTCTAATTCTACCAGTATTTGTATATCCTTTCGTGATAACTCTTCGTCCCTCCTTACCAACACACACATTAAATAAATCACTGGGTCTTCATTCCTTTAAAAAATATTTATGACGAATATGAGCTGGCAGAGAAGTAAAAACAAAGCAAGCAATCATTACCTGTTTCGAAATCCTTCTGAATGAGCTATGGGAAACCCTAACAGCTAACCTCTAGTGAAAGAGACATGAACCTCATGATATTGTTATACTAATTATGAATACTTACTTGGGTAATATCAAATTGTAAAATATTCTTCATATATGTTGGCAACTCTGTTAGTTGTGTATAAAACAACCAAGACATACCACACTGAGTCACCAGTATGGCCCACATAGGAGCAGACGTCAAGATTGACTTCCATGGTACACTTCTGTCTCCACCCTGAAAGAAAGAAATTCAATAACCAAGATACTGCATGATTCAGAATATCAGAAAATATGGTATTTGTCTCATATGACTTTGTGCTAAATGCATTTCCTCTTGCTGCACATTACCCCATTATGATAACGTTGCGACAGATATAAAACAAAAAATAGACAAATTCATACAGTACGGGCTCAGCACGTAAGCATGGTCTGTACTTAACAGAGTAAAAACACAAGTCTTTGTGGCACAGTATGTGTAGGCCTGCTGTTGATTTGATCTGTCAACATTAATTTTATGTTTTCAATAAATAAACATAAAAAAGCTACAGAGGGATACAAAATTGAATTAAGTGTATTTGGAAATTATGTATTCTCCAAACTACAACACACAATATATATTCATACATTATTTTTGTGTTTCCCAAAAGCTTAACATAACAATGTAAGACTTGAGGTTCTCACAGCGGTGAGTATGAAGATTGTCGTCTTCTGGGTTGTTGCGCTGTGTAGTCTGGTCGATGTTAACCAACGTTTCAGAGGTCATACTGCCTCCGTCATCAGAGTATGAAGATTTCTGTCTTCTGGGTTGTTGCGCTGTGTAGTCTGGTCGATGTCAACCAACGTTTCAGAGGTCATACTGCCTCCGTCATCCCTAATGACGGAGGCAACAACCCAGAAGACGGAAATCTTCTTAACATAACAATGTTTTAAGATGCTGAGCAGTAGCTTATAACTCCAGGTATCATGTGACACCCTGGTCTCTGTTTGTGCTGAAAGCATAAGGTGATTATTCTCAGTTTTGAAGAACCAATAGAATGGTATTTCCATATATTCCTATGATAAGATGACAGTGAAGGTGAAGATACTGGCTGAAACATGTGACCAGTAGCTTAATGTGAGAAACAAAACTATGATGGGGCTTGATTTTAATACAACTATACAAGTTTAACTGTACTTCTTCTTCTTCTTCTCTTCTCGTATGGCGCAACAGCTCAAAGTCGAGCCATGGCCTCCACCCATGTGGGAGGTTTCTTTGTCTTTGAAGTGTGCATTTATGAATAGTGAGTGACAAACCCACTGCCTCTGCACAATTTATAACCAATCCTGATTTGTCTGCTAGAGTAGTGAATCAGGAGAGAATTGGGTGAGAAATGGCCGCTGAATTTTGCTTACGAAACATCTCTTTCACAGTCTTAAGGTTCTTTTACATGCCGTAAATCTATGACATGGGACCACCGGCTTTAATTCCCCTCCGAAGGAAGTTGTGCTACGATTTTTATCACCCTTAAAAATCCATTGACCTTTGCCACGTTTTAAACCACAAACCTTGGGTCCAGTGGCAAGCACGCTAACCACTAGTACACCAAGGGTGACAGGTTTAATTATATATATAGGTCTATTTCTCACAGAAATAAACTCTCTGAAGTGGATTAGTGTAAAGAAGGAAGTTGGCTCATATAGGAAGCAAGATTATACTCTAACAAGGAAATCACCATTTAAAGCAAAGGCCACCTTGCCATGAACAATACCAACCAAATGATTATCTCCAACTTGTGAAATTATGTAGCTCTTCTCTTGCACTGAGATATGTGGATGTGAAGCTGGCGAATCGTAAACTAAGAAAAGCCATGCCACAAACCAAACAACTCCAAGACCTCCAAATATATAAAATGAGAGTGGCCAGCCTCCCAGGAACTTCAGAGAACATAAATAACCTGACAGAGGCATCGATATTATTGTTCCAAAATTTGCACCTGCAACAAAGAAAATACTTTAACATGGGTACTGTTTAATGCCACAATATGTTCCATCCTCAGTGACAGTGACAATTAATTATGAGTTCTTACTTTTACAAAACCGATGCTTTACTTCTTAACCATCAGTATTTTTCTCAGTTATTATTCATGTTTAGTTTACATATGTGAGACAGGCAAAAATTGGATAATATATTTTTATCACAGAGACATGGGGTGTGGATATCATTAATATGACACAGAATACAATCCAACAGTAAGGTTTTATGAACTTGGTCATGAAGCTTCAACAGTCACTTGTTATAAGGATGTCTTGAAATGATGGACTTCTGCCACACCTGCAGACTGGCTGAGGCCATCACCCACCGGTTCTGTTACTATGTTCATGTCCCTGTGATGGACTAGGGGTGTTGAAGCCTAAGCGAGAAGATGCTAGCCTCTCTCACACCTCTGTCTGAGAGAAGCCTGCAAGCCCTACTAACTTCAAATGAGATGAAGATTTCTGCCTTCTGGGTTGTTGCGCTGTGTAGTCTGGTCGACGTTTACCAACGTTTCAGAGGTCATACTGCTTCCATCCTTTTACATATTTTAAGATATTCTGATGGTAGTGAACATGCCTATGGACATGCCAAGACACATTCACACCTTTCTATTCCTAAATGTTACACCAAATTTTTATTATATTGTGACGTGTTGCCATGAAAGCAGCATTACAATGTCAATAAACAGTTTAGTAGAGCTGAGAGAGTGGAGCCAACGAGAGGTCTGGTGTGGCGCTGAGAAAGGACTGGTCGGCTACGTGTGAGAGCACCAGGTATGTGGACCGTGGTGGCCGAGGAGCCAGCGTGTGTCCAGTGGGGTGCTACGGGCCGATATGTAAGCGAAGAGTGTGAAGAGCGCCGAACTCGAGGGACCAGACAGATTCGGAGGACAGAGTGTGTGTGTGCAGAGAATGGAGACACGAAGTGTGTTGTTGTTGTTGTAGAGAGTTGACTGTATGTGCAGACCACTGTAACTGATTTAATTTGATGTGAATAAATCAGGGTTGACAATCCAGGTCGCAACGCCAACCCACGTTACAATATTTATTATAATCTTACTAGAAATTATCAAAAATGTATCAACCACTGACAGATGCCATGTTTATATGGTTAATTTGATGCGTTTTGTTAAACATTTACTGAACTACTACAGGTATGTTTCAGACGGGAATTACGACAATGAATAAAATAATGACGGGTCTTCACACACAAACTAAAATCTTAAAGTGATAAACTCACCCTTGGATAAAAATACAAGATTATATCTGAAAATTACTAATTATGAAACCTTATAAGGTATATTATTTGATTCACGCACACAGGAATCAGAAAAGCTGGATTCAGTCTTAGTCAAAATGTTCAAGTATTTTTCACTTGGAGCAAGTGACATACTATAACTAATCTAATACCACTGACTTTACTTCTCGGAAACTAATAGTATGCTCAGCTAGTCAAGAAATTCCCCACTTTGTAAATACTTAAATGTTAATTACCACATTCCAGAGAATCCAAAACTGATAAAATTAAAGATAATGTTATACAATTACAAATGTAGTACCATTTGTATCTTACCTGCATACACATACGAAGAAAACTTACTCCTCTCCAATGGAGGTATCCATTGAGCCAACATCACATGCATGGAGGGAAATGTAACACCCTGAAATACAAAAGCATTTTCTTAGAAATTTTATTTCTAGTTTTCTGCCTAATACACAGAGAAAAAGTACATATACTGCACAGTTGGCAACATACAGGGCATGAAAACAGTTTTTTTTCTATAATTTTGTGTTGGTTTAAATATTTCCTGAAAGTCGGGTACTCGACTTGACAGCAGGCATAAATTACTGCAATTTGATACTATACCACCAGATTTCTTACTTAGTGTAAATGACTACAAAATAATCTAAGTTCAATTGTTTCATTTTTTTACTGTTTTCTAAATTAATTCACTACTGATCTCATTGAATGAATTCATAATGCAGAACACTCTCACCCATGGAAACACAGAAGTGTCTTTTGTCAGCACAATTTTGGCAAGTCTTGATCTCATACGTTAGTGACATAACAAAGTTTCACTGTTAATTTTTTTACCAAGTGTCTTCTGTGGTTTTCAATAAATTTCTCTGTTTTTGTTCATTAAAATCCACTTAATAACAGAACAGTAAACCTGAAGCTTTCACGATGACCAAGTATAATGAATTCTTCTCGGGATACCAGCCGTGTAAGGTGATTTAATGAAGAAAACACCGTTTCGAGAACCATCATCATCCTCGTCCTTGGGGTACCCTGAGAAGATAGTTCTCAAAACGTTTCCC
>NW_019061381.1:223090-238859 GCF_000696155.1 Zootermopsis nevadensis
TTTGTGCATTGCGTTTATTGATTTTTAATTTTCAGTCTTCATCTTGATTTGGAGTATGCATTTTGATGTTCATTATCAGGTTGTATTGTGATGTGTCGGACGTCTGATATCCACAGACGATAAACTGTGTATAGACTGGAAAAATAAATATATGTATTACTCAACCTTGTTAGCGAAAATACCGGTTGGGTGTTTCAGGTCCTCTTTATAGGCCCATAGCACATGCTTCACAATGTTCTCAATTTCCATAATGCAATCTTTCAATTGATATTTAGAATTCATTAAATATCAGCTACGACTTTTTCTAAAAGCATGCATTAAAAACCACACCAGGATAATTGTTTCTGAGCTGTATATAGAGCAACTTCCTTCAACAACTTTTCCTCTTCATTACTTTTTAAACATATTATTTGACACTTGGGGAGTACCAGTTAAATATAGTTCCACATTATTTGGAACCCACCTGCTGCCATGTGATGGCTATGTTTTGTGTTGTGACTAAATCATTTCCGAATAGTTTATTCACTGCTTCTGTGGCAGGATGTCACGGTGGATTCCACATTGTGTGGGACACACTAAACAATAGTATCACTATAATAGGTCAAAAAGAATACCAAGCCTAGAAATAGAATTGGGTAGAATAAAAAATCACAATTAGGAAAGTTGGAGAGATTAGCATATATGAAGCAAATAATAGAGTATAAAAGAATTATATAGAATAAGGATAGGTATTATTTTTTTGTAATATAATAACGAAGGGTAGAGCAGCATTTGTTAGGTATAACAGGACATATAATAGGCTGAGAAAATGATGTAGACAGAACAGTTAATTAATTATAATGAGGTATTAATACACAATAGAATGCATAAAAAAATTTACATGGACTGGTGAGAACAGAATAGAATAGAATAAGCAGCACAAGAAAGGTATAAAATGATAAGTGTGGGGATAAACTGAAAAGGATAATGAGGAGGATATGTACAATTTGGTAGCTTAAATATGATATGTGGCGAGAATGGGAAAAATTTTAGTTAAAGTTCAGCTACTCCCCTAACAATCAGCCACTGTGCCTGATAAGGACATATTGTCGCTCCTAATAAATATCTATTTAAAATATTTCTTAGGTCCAAAAGTACAAGAGATTGACCTTGAATCTAGGAGAGATCAGAGACAATGAAAAATGTAGATAAACAAACAGTAAAGATGTTAATGATATGAATTTCTGTAGTAGATTACTTGTAACTAACTAAGGAATTGTGGTGTTGATATCAGATGCAAGGAAGAATGTATAAACATTGTTGATAAATACATCAATAGTATTAATTTCTAGGAGTGATATCAGAGGTAGTGAAACGTGTAGAAACACAGGTGATAGATGTACTAGTAATATTAACTTCTAGGAGGGATGCCAGGGGAAAGGAAGACTATAAAAACAATGCTGATATGAACTTCTTTATTGGTGCATTTAAAGAAGTCGTGCATACAATGTGAGCCACGATCGCATCGCATCCACTCTCCCTTCTGGCTGAGCCAGAGACTTGTGACCGAACGAAGAATAATGCTTAGGGCTGTGTTTTTGATCAAATACGTGTCTCAGAATGGCATTCACAACCCTCTGGCTCACTCTCATGCGCACCACTGTCACCAAGGGCAGTACTTGGAATATTATTATTTAATAAATACATTCACCGACGATAAAATTAATTACAAAATAATTGTGCTGTAATAACAATATTTAAGCTTTATTCCTTTGAATATATTTTGTTTCCTTTTCCTGTTATGCCGGTTGAGGCGCCGCAAAATAGGCTCATTTATGCAATTTTTATTTTATTATAATCATGGATTGTTGATTATGATTTAGAAATCGCCTTCCGGATGCAGATCAAATCGTGGCGGGAAGGCGCTGCCATCAAATTGCGGCCTGGGCGCCGGTTTGTGATGCTGGAAACAAGAGACGGCAGCATTAGTACTGAAAGTCAAAATGACATGAATGACACAGTGAAATTAATTCTTGCCTGAAATGCCTCCATGCTCCAACCATTTCTGAATAAACAGTTTCATTGTCTCATGTGTAAATATGTGAATATTTCGCGCCTCAGTGCCAGTTTGTAAGGCTGCAAACAAGAGGCAGCAGCATCAGTATTGCAGAATCAATTCACATAAATAATATACCCTTATTTAACTGATCTCAAGGAAAAGTTTGCTGCGTAACATTCAGGTATTAAGTAACATACTGATGTAAGTGTTATGAAAAAGGAGGTACCTTCAATAAATGTTAGGGTAGAATGATTTAAGTGTTGGGTTTCTTCACATTATGTAGAGAAAGGATATCCTAAGACAGAAAGGAAACTTGACATCTTAACTCAAATTACTTGTGATTTTTAGTGTCAGTGATGAACTGTGTATGCTGTGTTCCAGATTGTAGACCCAAACTTCATTCCTTAAATGGGGGTAATACCTTAGATTGAGACAAAGAGTGTTTTACATTATGGCTGGGATCACAAAAAAATAATGCAAAATGTGCGAAAACCTGAGATTGAGAAACCTAAAATCATGATTTCATTCTAAATGTAATCAGAGTTGACTGCAGAAAATAATGATTTGGGATTCATTGAACTTCATTTAAATAAATGGAAATTCAAGTAAAAGTGTGTAACAAACAAATGAGTGTAGTATGTTAGTAAATATTTATGGTGCAAGTGATTTCCATTACTTCATAATTAAATTCTTTTAAATTTAAATTAAAATATTAAGTCTGAGAATGCAGAAGTCTTAAATAAAAGACACTTGTATATTGATTAGAATGGATTATAAATATTACAATCTATATAATTAAGCCAACAGCAAAATACAAATAAAATTGCTTTGTACATATATTTTCTGTTGACTGTTATTTCTTTTAATTACATTTTCCTGTTCTTTTCATATTCCTAATGAAAAATACAACTGAAAACACCAGCGTACACTGACAAACATTAGAAGTGGAGATGGTATTGATAAGTATTTGGATTCTTCATGAAGGTTGGCTATTGATGTCACTGTTCAAATCCCATATAAATAAACACATATATACAAATATATATTTATATATACAAACACTGCACAAAGTAAGCAAGTGAGGATTTGGGGTAAGAGATATTCCGATACTGCAAACACCATGCCAATATGTACGCTATAAGGTACGTCTATGTCTAGTAGGGCAATTGTGGATCAGGTTTCTGCATGACATATACATTACTTTTAGTTGTTGTTGAAAAAAGACATGATAAAATTTATTTGAATGCAGTATTTAAAATGTAAAATTAAAAACTGTTATTCATAAAAACTATTATCATCAATTGAATAAAAATTTTCTTGGATATTATCCATCGTCTAGTAAATATAAAACGTAAAAAACAACGTTTCGGAGATGGGACTCTATCTCCGTCTTCAGGTTCCTACACAGTTGGGCCCACTAGATAGAGCTAATCCCTATCTCCGGACCTTCCATCGTCTAGTAAATATAAAACGTAAAAAACGACGTTTCGGAGATGGGACTCTATCTCCGTCTTCAGGTTCCTACACAGTTGGGCCCACTAGATAGAGCTAATCCCTATCTCTTGACTCTTCACCATCGTCAAGAAGATTTGATATATTATCATCAATGTTGATACATCAACTCCATTATTAATTTAACACATTTCACACTGATATCTATCAGAGTGATTTTGGAAATAAGGGAGAGACAATATAAGAGTGATAATGAATGTGTTATGCTTGCAAGGCATAACGATGGGCATATTTGAAATAATTAATGCTTTCTAAACCAAGTTACAAAATTTAATTTGGACATACACTGCATACAGTTTTTTGGTCAATTTTCCTTTGTTTATCAGTGCTTTTTTTTGTTTTATTTTTCCATATTTTCAAAAATATGGAAAGTTTGTAATTCCTCTCAAGTTACCATTTTTAATGTTTTATTTTTCAATATTTTCAAAAATATATAAAGTTTGTAATTCCTCTCAAGTTACCACACTGTTTCCTGCCTTATGTCCTGTGGTTCATTTATATCAATCCTCTATTATTCTGTTTTATAACCAAATTGTTATGAGGACCCAAAATGCCTATTGAGACTCAGTTGGTCCTGGTAATTTAATCATGTCTGAAGACATGAATCTTTTGTGTAGGCCAGTTTTACAATTTTATTTGCCTTTGGGAGGGAATCAATAGTTGCTAAGATACTTAGTTCATATAGAATAAGTTACAAGCATGGACATATCTCTAAAGCCAATTTGTTCTTTTACTTTCAAAGAAACTGATGTGAAGAAAATTATGCAGAAACTTGTCCAGAGCAGGAGGGGTAATAACATGGTTATGACAGCTATTTAATACACCAAGTAAAAACCTGAAAAAACGAATTTAAAACAAAAACAAATTGTTCTTACCATGAATGTCTTAGGTTGAAGAAGAGTGTTATGACTCATTTACACTTGGAACAATTCTGAAAATTTTACTATTTTCTTAATTCAAATGGATAAATTGTAAATTAAATTATGTACAAAATACATTATAACTCTTTGAATATGTAGATGTTATAGGGAATTTCAATGACGTTTCTGTAAAATAAAAATTTAATGCAGAAAAATCATTACTAAATGTAAATTTCCATAACATTAACAATTTAACATTTCAGTTTCATAAAAGGTGGCTATATGGAAGACACATGGATAAATTTGTGATTTACTGGAAAGATGAACACACAGACAACATACTATACACAGCAAGAAGGGCCTATAAAGGTGGGTTGGAGGAGTACACGTAATCTAAGCGGATATGTGGATACCGTTTCCAAGTCTTTCTGAAACTTTTGAGGATATTGGGTTTTTGGAATCACTCAGCATTCAAATTTGGGGCTCGCTTGACTTACAAGAGAAGTAATGTGGTTTACTCCACTGGAACCCTGCGGGACTTTGCCTGAGGCTGCATAAAGGACAGAAAAGAAATACAACTCTTAGTTTGATCATTTTTTTGAAGAAGAAATTTTGGATTATAATTCAAAATGCAAGATAATTATTTGGTGTTTATTCTACCTACAGTTCACTTTCAAAATTTCTAAGTCTTAATTATGTTATTAGTAGATTTAAAATATATATTCAATTTATTAAATATTTGAATTGGAGGCATGAATACCGTCAGAACATTCAATTAATAAATTTCAAAATTTTGGACTCTCTGACATTTAGATACCATCATGTCTCTGATGCTGATGCATGTCCTGATTAACTTAAACTTCTGGTATATGTACTTACCACTGGGCTTAGTCCACGTGCCGTAGATCCTGATCGTCCCTTCGCACGGAACTTTGAAATAGCCTGCTCGGCCAGGTCAGCACGTTCCTCAGCCTCTTCCAGCTCCTGCTGTGCCTTGCGGAACTTGGCCAGATTGAGGGCTGCAATCTCCTCCTGTGTAAACAATTATGTGAATAGCGAGTTATCAGATACTCAGAGTAGAGAGTGTTTGTGGCTGTTTAAACAGATTAATTCAGATGCATATTTTTTGTGGCTTATGAATATCAAATATTTAATTTTGAAACTACAAAAATACTATTATTAGCATCTTGATTATAAAATAGAATTAGCAAGTAAAATTTTTAATATTAAAATGCATTTCTGTTCCAAAGAGAATTCTCTTAATGTTGTTGAAGTTTCTTTTGGAAAGTAAAATTAAAAATTACTTAAATTCAATTAAAATTTGTCATTGTTATATACATACGGTTACATGACAGAAAAATCACATAAAGTTGTTTTAATTAAAAATAAATTTCAAACATGCTGTTGAGAGAAATACTTACAGCCTCCTCAATTTGCCTCTTGTATGTCTTGATCTTCTGCTGCAATTTGTCAACCAAGTCTTGCATACGCTCGTGGTTCTTACGGTCTTCCTCTCCCTGGAAGCTCAGTTCCTTGATGCGCCTCTCTGATTTGCGCAGGTTCTTCTGTGCATCAGCATGTCGTCGCTGCTCACCATCCAGCTCATTCTCCAGCTCACGGACACGTTGCTCCAGTTTCTGGATTGCCTTCTTGCCTCCCTTGAGTGCATTGCTCTCAGCCTCGTCTAGACGCACCTACAAGCAATTTAAAATATATTTTACTTGTGAGGTAAATGTAAGTCAAAAACTGGGATGACACTCAAAAGAACTTTTACTTGGCTGCATAGTAATTTGGGAACTCAGTATGTAAATTCATGTGTTTAACAGATATGCTAGGATAATGTTTACTATGTGATTATTTTTTGGAAGCATATAAAGTCATCCCCTGATATCAGCGCCTACCCTGTTTCAAGGCATTTTCAGTCAAATGAGCAGTTGCTAATGAAGAGTAGGTAATAATTTCGAAGAATGTTACTTTTTTTCAAACACTTATCTAGCGAGACAGAGTAAAGATAAAAATTCATACCTGGAGCTCTTTGATCTGTGTTTCAAGTGCCTTGCGCAACTTTTCTTGTGTCTGTGCGTGGTCCTGTTCTGCTCGAAGTTCATCAGCCAATCGTGCTGCATCGACCATTGCCTTCTTTGCCTTCTCCTCAGAATTCTTAGCTTCATTCAATAGCTCATCCAGATCAGACTGCAAATGAAAGTAAGAAAATTATTTTAAAGAAGAATTTCTTTAATATTATCTGTATTGTTACAATACATTTCTTAATCCTTCTTTCTGCCAAGATTCATAAAGTTGTTTTCAGAAACAGTAATGTAAGTTGCATTTCTTGTGAAAGTTTTAAAATTTTGTTTTGAATTTCAAACAAAGCCATTTTGTTTATCTCAATGGCCAAGACTTTGAAATAATTTCAGAAAGTTTAGGTACTTTACAAAATAACACAGAATCAAAGACAATCAGCAGAGATTTATTTTTGGAAATGTTTAAGATAGATTACTTGAAACTGAATGCAAGTGAGGTTGTCAAAGCACATATTGCGTAGAGTATAGAAAATTAAGTGTTATGTAGGTATGGAAATAAATAAATAATGAGAGGACACAGATGTCTACAATTATAAATTCACTTTCAGCAACTACAAGATGTAAATGGGGGCCACCAGAAAGAAAAGATCAGAAGGAATTTATAAAAGATGGCCAGAATAAATCAGAAGGAAAGATACTGGAGTGATTGACAGCTGTGAGATATGAGACTAAAGAATCTTTTAAAATAATAGTACAAAAACAAAAAGAAGGTGAGTTAGAATTTTAAAATTGCAGAAACAAAGGTACAAATATGAATTACTTACATGCAGGGTCTGCAATTCAGATTCAAGTTTCCTCTTGGCAGCTGAGATGGATGTGTTCTGCGCAGAGAGCTCGTTCAGCTGCTCATGGGCATCGCTCAATTCCTGTTCAGCCTGTCGCCGGCCACGGTCAGCCTGCTCCAACAGTGTGCGAGACTCCTCTAGTTCATTCTGGAGGGCATTGGCACGGCGTTCTGAGATTCCAAGGAGCTCACGGGCATCATCACGTGCACGCTGTTCCTCCTCTAGGGCGGTCTGCACATCCTTGAGCTGTTGCTGGTAGCGCTTGATGTTCTTCTGCGACTCAGCATTGGCCTGAGGACAAAATTTATTTTTTGATGACTCTGAATTAGTGTACAATAATTTTTTAATCCTTTCTGCGCTGAGTAATAATTATAAAATGCCCCTTCTTTCTTTTTTTATGCTTTTATGAAAATGTTACATTTTCATTTGTGGAAATCTATTAATTATAACTCAAGTATCAAAATGTGTTAATTGAATTAAAAGTGACATATTTAGATTAATTAAATGATTTGATCAATAGTGAACAGTTTTTAATAGTAGGAGAGTATATCACTAACATCAGATTTACCATTTCAAGCTGTTCTGGCTTCAAATATTACAATTACTTCATCTATCTCTTCGCAGGTTTTTCCGTATCTCATTTTATATTTGGATTTAAATAAAAATGTTACACAATTTCAGATAAGTAGAATCAGGTACAGGCTATTCTTTCTTAGAAAACCCAAACAATACAAGTGTCTAGATAATACATTATTCCTCCACTTTCCCTCCATATTCTTTTTAAACTTCTACTTCATATCCTTCCCCTACCCCTTGTTCCTCATCCTACATATTCTATATTTTTGGCCTCTTCCTCTGTTCCTACATTTTTTCTTGTTTCTACATCTCTAACTCTTCTTTTTCCCCCCCTCATATGCTTCTTTCTACCTCTTTACCTCTTCATATTTTGCAGCTTGCGATGGATTTTTAAAACAAATAAAACACTAAATATTACTAACTTCGTGATTTGTGAAATTAATGCAATTGCCTGGATATTATGTGACAAGAAGTGAAATAATATTCTTCCACTTATGATCTGAAAGAGGTATACGACGTGCAGGTTCTCACCTTGTTAGCATGGTCCAAAGCAATCTCAAGCTCATTGATGTCAGCCTCCAACTTCTTCTTCAGCCTGAGTGCCTCAGCCTTTCCCTTGGCCTCAGCTTCCAAGCTGGCTTGCATGGAATCCAGGGCACGCTGGTGGTTCTTTCTGCGAGACATCAAAATGCAGCATACAGACTCTCAGTTTGTGTAAGACAGGAAGAGAAAAACAGTTGTATTTACTACTTCCTTTAAATGGAACGCAGTTTGAACTCAGCAGGTTTCCCCGGAAGAATTCTATAATGATTTATTGTTTCCCTATCCAAGCCATATGTCCAGGAGATTCTATCCTGCTTTGTTCGAGTATCTTATCATTCTGAATTACTTAGTCTCTTTTATTTAGGTTCAAATATTTTCCGGGACCAACAGCTTTGTTAGCGATTTCAAAATAACCTTTTAATATTAAATGTTCAGTCTCTGATACACAAATATACTTCACTTCATTTATCAAGAGAATGAATTTATGAGTATCAAGATAAACTGTGCTGAGGTAATCTTCAGTAATGAGAAGATGAAAAATAGTGACTGAGAAAAAGAAACATGGGCAAAGAACAAGCCTGTCTGAGATTTAGTATTTATTTGTGGTTTATTTAATGATGCTGTCAAGAGTTTAGACTGTATCATATTGAATGATAGGATGATTAAGTAATGAACTAGAAGGATATGGAAGGAAATGGTCATGGCCTAATTTAGGGTTACTATCCTGACATTTGCCTGGAGGAAATAAGGAAAACCCTCAGCCAAGATAGCCGGTCCCTAGGCCAATATCTGTACCTGGGGCCTCCAAAGTATTACCCAGTAGTGCCAACCACTCAGTCATGACGTTTAATAACGTTCATGTAAAATTTACGGGTAAAGCTGTTCCTGCGTTGAAGCAACATAACACGAAAGCTCTACACATTTGTCACCTTGGCGCTAAGTGCAAGTGAGTGGTCAGTTCTACGTTCTGACTGATGGGGTTAAACCCAAGTACTCATTGGGTAAGAGACTGCGTGGGATCCAGAAATGATTTGGACGCAGTGGTAAAGTAAATGGTCCCTGCACCTTTTGAGAACTGAATCTTGATCATTCAACATTTAGTTTACTGAGTTAGCAATCTCAGACTTCATGAAAGTATTTATGTTCGTCATTAAAATTTTATTTTCTTAGCTCATTTAGTGAAGGTTCATCAAATGAAACATGGAATAACTCGACCGGTTTTAAGGTTTATATCACAGAATTTCCTTGAAGATACAAGGGAAGGCACGAAAGGCCCTTAATGAGTTAAGGCCAGGTTGAGGTTTAAAACTGACATTCCAGAACATGAATGAGGAATGTTAACCATTGCACATCTATGTCAGTTCAGTTTCAATGAACTTGATAAAATGTTTGCGTAGTTATATCTAATGAGTAAAGGCGACTATGTCCCTTGATATTTCAGCCTAAATTGTTCCTATAGCAAATCCTGGTAAAATGGGACATTGGTGCAAAGATGACTGGCACGATAATACCAAAGCATAAACTTGCAGAAAACCTGTCCTGGTACGTAAATCTCAAAAGTGAGGAACAGGTTTCCACATGAACAGCATTAAGGCTGGTTATTTTCCTTACCTAGTGTTCTCAAATTCCTCTTCCTTCTCCTGGATGCGGCGATCAATCTCCTGGCGCACCTGAGACAGTTCAAGCTGGCTGCGTAACACCTTGTTCTCTTCCTGCTCCAGGGCAGCCTCAGCTTCTTCCAGAGCAGCCTGCAGTTCATCCTTCTCAACCTCCAGGCGCTTCCTGGCCTTCTCAATCTCATGGATGTTGCGGCCACCCTCGCCAATCTGATCCAACAGATCCTTGACCTCATCTGAAAGTGAGGTTATATGGCGTATGTCTCAGTACTACAAATAGCGCTCTGAATAATGGCAAAATAGTGATGATTTTGTAGCGTGTCACGGACCTAAAGATTCATATTTACTGAGAGTGGCTACAGGGGGTAATTTTTATAACTTTTTACTCTGACTGATCCTTTGTCAACAGCTTTGAATGGAAGTACAACTGTGAACATAAAATTGAGAAGAAAGATATGGAATGAAGTAGTTATTACCTACTTTGAGATACTGTCTGTGTGTTTGGATGGACGAACTGAGAAAACCACGAAAAAGCTCCATCAGGATACCCAATTGCTAGGCCAAAACTCAAATGCAAAGCTACCAAACACAAACCAGGAATACCAACCACTACATCATTATGTACCTTTCTTTGTTTTGATTGTAAATTATTGTATTTAGAAATATTTGGATCAAAGAAGGGACAGACTTTCAACTTTTTCGTGGTCTAATATTTTCTTGTCGCAGTTAGTACTTTCGTCTCATTTCCACGGAGATTTACGTATCAAAACTTCTACATCTTTAGATACACTTTAAAAATAGTCTGATTTCTTTATATGACTCAGTTAAGACAAAACCATTTTCATTGCATGTATAAAATAGGTAATTTATGGACATTTTACTGCTGTTTGTTAACAAAGCAGGACCTTGAGTCAAGAAGTGAAGGAATATCGTATACTGAAGTCAGTAACCATCGCGTCTGATCCTGTGGACATTCACGTGACTTGATGCTTACCGGCCAAGTTCTTGTTTTCACGGCGGACAGCCTCCAGTTGTTCCTGTCCCTCCTCGTAGGCACCCTTGAGACGGAACAGTTCAGTGGAATAGTTGCGGCACTCCTTCTGGCTAGCATCAAGCTCAGCAGCCAAGTCATCAACTTTAAGCTTCCATTCACCGATGATTTTGTCAAATGCCTTCTGCTTCTTCTCTGCAGCATTTGCAATAGCAGTTGCACGATCAACTTCCAGCTGCAGATCCTCGACCTCAGTAGCTAACCTCTGTTTGGTCTTTTCGAGGGCAACGACTTTCTGGTTTAGAGATTCGATGGTCTCCTCGGCCTCGGCAAGCCTGGCTTGCAGCTTACGCCTGCGCAGAAGAATGACATTTTTAAAAGTGAAATCAATTTACCCAATAATTAGTTGATCAACACAGACAAATACATCTACATCTAATCACAACACAAAACATCCAAGCAGTTTTTTTTATTTATATATCTAAGAAACATAGAAATTCTACCTACTGTATCCTTCAGACACGTAGCGCAATACTGCAACTAGATTAAGTAGCGCAACCAAAACAGTGACACAATTCTGTAATGCTGAGAAGACGGCAGTGAAAAGTCTTACTAGCACTGGGATAAACTAAGGAGGCGGGGCTTAATGAGCACAAAACACCCATTAAGTAAACTAAGCCAATTTATTAAAGTCCGCACCACTTAAGATAACTTACAGAACAATAATAATGTAGGAGCAGCTTACAGTTAATGGCATCAAAATAAGTTAAAATAATAGCGTGCAATTTGTAGCATCAGCCCTGCCATATTGAAGATTTTGTGATACTGACTGTCTTACATACTCTAGATTATTCAACACACAGGTTAGGAGGGGTTCTTCATCAAGTTTCTGATTCTGCGCCTAGGAAGAACAAACCAAAATTCAAGAACACGCCCGAGCTTAAATGTAATACAGCGGTTCCCAAACAGTTTCATCCATGGAACCCCTTTTCGAATCTTGCATCAGTGATGAAATTTCAAACAAAGCATAAAAGCTGCGGATTGAAAATTGACACAATTTGGGAAGTTTTTAAACGGCACAAAAAGAGCGACGTCTCCGATCTTCACGTCAAATTATCAAAATACTGGACATGAAGCTGGGGAACTGCTTTCTCACAGTAAGTCAGTATTCCGGAATAAGGTAGGTGTGAGAATGATTCACAGGTATGCTACATTGGAGTTTGCGTCTCCAACCTGAGCGCAAACCACAGGCAGGAATCAATTTGTTGAGATAACAACAGTCATTGAGCAGGATTTCCATTTCCTAATGATAGGAAACTTGATTTTCCTTATGCTCACAAAGTTTTGACTTTCTCAGTGACGAGGAAAGGAAATGGAAGTGGCTGGGACACACGCTTAGGAAAGATGATGAGAGCATTTCAAAGCAAGTTTTGGACTGGAACCCCCAAGGAGCACAAAAAAGAGAAAGACCGAGGATTACGTGGTGGAGATCTATTGAAAATGAAGCAAGATCACAGGGGAAAAGTTGGATGGAAATAAAGGCACTCGCCAACAACCGAGAGAGGTGCAGGAGCTTAATATCAGCCCTGTGTTCCCAAGAGGAATAAAAGGAATTAACTAACTAACAGTGACGAGGAAAGGGGAAGGCATGTGAAAAAACTTGCACCAGAGAAGTCTGGTTCTGAACCCAAAACTAGACTCTGAATGCTTTTCAGTCACATAACCTCAAAAATTACTGACACAAATACATTATTGTTCTTGTGTTGGGCAGAAGCATGTTTCGTGCATTCAGTGGCTCACAGTTTTACCATTGCAGATTCTTATGCATCGAACCACAGGGTTCCTCAGAAAACAGTCTGAGAATCACTGATGGATTCATTGGATGGTAATCGATTGTTCATGCATTCTTGAATCCATGTACACATGTACTTACTTGGCTTCCTCTAGTTCTTCAGCGCGAGCAACACCTTCGGACTCGTACTTGGACCTCCACAGCTGGGCTTCGGCGTTGGCCTTGGAGAGCTGACGCTGGATGTCAGCCTTGCCCTCGGCTTCCTCCTCCACCTGCTCTCTCAGATTGTCGAGGTCGTGTTCCAGGTTACGGAACTTGCCCAGGAGAGTTGCACGCTCCTGCAGACATTTGCAACAGACTCTTTCTAGATAATTTAGAATCTGTGACAGTATAACACACTACTAGTGTAATAACCTACAATTTCAACAACGTTATTTAATGACCACATTTCAGGTTTTGACGTTATTTACCAATCACCGCGCCATATCTCTGGCAGTTAACTGCCAGATTCTCGCAGCAGAGGCCCAGATTTAATTCCAGGGTAGTCAATATGAGATTTAGGTTGGACAAAAGACACTGGAGTAGACATTTCTCACAAAAGGTCGGTCTTTCCATGCCACTAATGATTCCTGCACTGCTTCATCATAACGGACTGATATAATGCGACTATCTGTGGCTGCAATGCCATCTGACTTCCGTTCACCTAACTCCTGACATAAACTAAAACTTCATCCATAAAAAAATATTAATGTTAATGACAACTGATTCATTTTATTCGTCTGTTACAGTTTATTTAAAGACGTGTAATATTTATTTAACTTTAGACATTCAATAGCACTCACTGTATGAAGGCTCAGCAGGTCACAATATACATGAATCTACCCATACAGGGTTCTAACCCACTGTATAACATCGTGTGTGCCTCAGATGCTGTCATTGGACCAATAAGTAAACACGTTTACATGCGTAATAAATTACACAAGGTCCAATCGCATTCCTAACCACGGTAAACGACATTCCTCTGTATGGATGAAACATTCCAATTCGTTTAGCGGCTGTCATAAAATTCTTCCTCAGTGAACGACTTATAAAACGTGTAATATTTCATGTACATCGCATTTTAAATGATATTGTAGAGATATCTTAAAAGGCATTTATTTCAAAAATGTTTTGTTTAACATGAAGTGTTCTCACCCTAGATTCTTCGTCGGCCAGTCGCTTGGTGTCTTCGAGCTGGGTGGTGAGCGAGATCTTGAGCTTGCTGAGTTGCGACACCTGGGATTCAGCCTCCTCCAACTGCCTCAGCAGGTCAGAGTTCTCGATGGACAGCTTCTTCTTGGCAGAATCGAAGTCATTGAGAGTGCGATTGGTTTCATCCAGTTTTCCCTGCACCTCGTTCAGCTGGTGTTGCAACTGCTTGGCTACCTTCTCTGCTGCAGCCTATAATTTCAAAGTCATCCATCCTCCGTATTTAACATTTCCTTGACCGTACAAGAATTTCTACCAGCCGAGAGAAACTAAGAAACAAGCTTACTCTTACAGCACAGTTTAGAACATGTGCGAATAAAGGTTCACAGAATATGACAATCGATAGCAGAGACATCTGTGTGTAGAAGGTAGTTTGACGATTTCTAATTCCTTTGTATATGGCGCAGCCTGGAAAGGTTTTATCAAAACTCACGAACACTTTGCAATTGTTCACTCTTTCAGAAGGTGACCAGGAGGCGCCACTGATAAATAATATATGCATATTCTATAACAATATTAATTAATAATGTGATATAACCACGAGGCGCCACTGATAAATACTATATGCATATTCAATAACAATATTAATTAATAATGTGATATATTTCGACAAAGGCCAGCAGGCAGAAATAAGTAAATTGTGAGTTTTTGCTGTAACAAAATAAGCGATCTTGGGTTGAATAGTTTTTATCAACTGACTAGAATTGTACGGAAAGTGGCAAATGAACGAAATTTACGTTTCGATGACCGAAAATGTTTCTTTCGTCAAGGTCAGTACGGGTGCAAGACTTTACACCGATTAATTTATTGCAAAGTATTTTTTTCAGATGTTACAACAATTTTATCTCGAAGAATATTATTCATGTAATTATTATTTAGATTAATTTGTTGATTTGTTGTGGTAATCACAGTTAATCGATTTAATTTTAACCGGGAATAATGACTGATCGCGAAATATATTCACTGCTGCAAAGAAAATTGTATTTATCATCGTTTCATTTAACTCTACATGTGTGATCAGTTTTAGATTTCACGTCACATTAATTATGCACACAAAGTCTCATAACTGTGTATATTTAATAAATAGCAGATCACATTTAAAATTATATTGATCTAACTGAAAAACTTTAAGCATTTTTATTTGTGAAACTCTGAAAATAATGAGCATATGAAGAAGTACATTATCGTGGAAATTATTTTTCGGTAAAGTGACATAGAAATAAGATAGTTTAAATGCTTACGTAACTATGCAGATTATGACGCATACTAGACTAATAATTACTGATCGATCACATTATATGTATAGGACTAATACAGATTTTTCACAAACAGTATGAGATGCTATTTTGATATCCACTTTGCCAGGTTTAAAGGGCAGTAGGATAATTTAAACTAACATTTACAATACGTACATTAAAGTTAGACATAGTTGATTTTCTGTATTAAAACATACAACAAATAACACACAAGTTAGTACTAATTTTGCGTTATAAACAACAGGATAAATACAATGACATGCGAAAATTTTTTGTCGTGAACTAGGAGCGGCGAGGGTCTCTATAAAATAATTTTTATTAATTGCAAGATTAGCGTAATATAGTAATTTTCCGTACATACATGTGGGCCTATTATTTGTTAGATAATATTAAATCACACATCACAATATATACGAATGATTTTCAAGTTATGTTATATAATTATACTTGTTCAATTTTTATCAGTCT
>NW_019061386.1:13872-24983 GCF_000696155.1 Zootermopsis nevadensis
GAAACGTACCACCCTGCGACTTATGAACCGTTAGAGCACCAGCTTCAACTAACGGGAATTGTAATCTTTTACATTTAAGTTGCCCGTTTTTAAATGTGATAGTGCCACTTCGTCTATTTAATGGTGTCCAATCATATTTTAGTACGTTTGGTTGTGAAGCTACGGTAGCACGACACTTTATTCTAGCCTTTTGTCCAGCAGATTTGGGCTCAACTTGCAACCACAACCGCTGCACACGATCGGGATGATCAGGATTATATTCAATGTACGTTAAAATTGCCATACTACCGTTAACCAAACCATCCTCTACATCCTCGTTGCTAGTAATCATATAAGGTTTCCCAACGCACAGCTTGATCACAAACGGCAATCCTCCCGTTTCAGCAACATTCATCTTGTGCAACTTGGAGCGCATGCTAGCCAACTGTTCTCGGTTTTGATACCCGCTAAAAACATCGTCTGCAACACAATCTACAGCAAGGTCTGTACTAAACACCGTCTTATTAAACTCCGAAACGTCTTCATTGCGATGGAATAATCTTATGGCTCCAGGAGCATCCAACATGGCTTGTTCAGGAGTTGTAAAACGGCTTTCTATCAGGCAGAAGACGATCGCCGTTTCCAATTTTGGTTAGTATGCTAGAAAATTGTATGTCACTTTGCCTCATTACTTGCATCAGAGGGAAAAACGACAGCGATTGCCAAAGATTAGCACCAGCCTTATACGTTCAGCATTAGTTTTTTTTTTTTTTTTAGAAACTTTTAGGTTCATTACTTAATACTTCTATGTTTTTACGTTTTCTGTACTGTCTCATATATTCTGTTTTATGGAGTCTTTTAGCTGCATTGTCATCCATCTTGTACATAGTATGACGCAACAAACTAACGCAACAACAGATTAATTAATAATTATTATACGATGCACATTTTGGGTGGCACATTGTGCATAACTCAAGGAATGAATCAAACCACATAAAACAGCGATGAGGGCTGCATACAGCCCATAAGTACGACATGCCTACATTAGACCAGCGTTATCATCATATGGCAGAGAAGCGTGGGCCATAATCGGTATTAGCTGAAATGCATTCATGAGACAAGCAACATTTTACATACAACCTTTGTAACCATAAGAGTCTAACAAGTAATAACAGAATGACAATAGAGAACAAATTGGAATAAATACACTGAAAGAAAAGCTCTGGTAAGACCTCCCAAAAACCTAAAATACCTCAACATAAAGGAAGAAAACTAGAAGAAAAAAAAATGTCTACTACGCACTGACCCTGAACAGACTTGGAAGGATTGTGATAATCACTTAGGGCTGTACGGTATCACAGCGTCGATAGTTTTTCAAAAATTATATATTTTGACAAAATAATTACAAAGTAATGGCATATAATTACAATTTAAATCTTATTGAAGGCAACAATATCAACAGACTGGACAAGTTCTTCAAACTTTTGAATCTCTTCAATCAAAAGATCCACAGAGACCTTCTCATCTTCAACGACGCACATGATCTGGAGCTTGTGGATTCCAAATCCCACAGGCACCATTTTGGCTACAGGAGCAAAAAGAAAGACACGTTTACTGCAACGAGCAACCTGCTTAACCGATCCGTAAACCTCGTCACACACGTTCGCTTAGTGCCGAGTTAATTTAAAGAATAAAAAGATATACCTCCATCCCACCTCTAGCGAGTGGTTCTTAGTACCTAGTGAAGCAATAGCTGTCAGTAGCTACATATAGGACAATGGCCAATAACATTGTGAGAGGGATTTTATGTCATGACACTTGGAATTCAAGAAAATCTTAACTTTCTAAACTTAGCCAAGTCAGCTACTGAATGTACATGAGATAAACAACGCCAAGGCAATGTCCTACGTAATCGATAACAAGCGAGCTACCCGAGCAGCATGGGGTGTCATATGAAGTGAGGGAATCAGTTGCTGTGTCCTACGTGAGAGACCGCAACTGAAGCACATGGACTTCCTCCGCATGCACCTTCTGTGTACTGCACGGTCAGAGCTTTCTTGCGCATGCACCATATTGGCCAGCGCAGCGACTCGCGCGAAAATATCAAAATATTTGATCTCGGACTTTAGCCGCATTTAATTGCTCACGTAGGACAATGGGTAAGACAGAACGCAATACACACAGCTGAGCCATTACACCAGAGCCTAGCTCTTTTGAGGATGACATTTCTAATGAAAAGGAGACATAAATCACAGAGCACTGATGAGATTCTAGAATAACTGATACAAGCAGGAGGTAATTCATTACATTCTGAGATCCATAAACTTATTATTCTTTGCACAGAGTGCGTAACAAGAATACATTATGGGCTGGTCATGTCTGTCTTTCCATCCAGTCAATTCAACATGAGCATGCGCAAATTTGGATGAAATTTGATGTGGAGATTGTGCTACTCTGCATGAAGTGAACATCAAACTTTTGAATATCCTACGAGCGATGATAACAAAATGACAGATGAGGAAAGTTGAGGTAGACAATGAGGTTCTGTGCTCTGGTGGCCAAAGTAGGATTGTATTGTATATTAAAATATACTTTATCTACAATTCACAATTTGTTTTCCTGAAACACAGAACTCTAGGGTGGGTACCATCTTCATCATGGTTGTGAGTCAAGGAATCATGAAGTGCTAGTTAGAAACATGATAAGCATGGGAAAATGCAGACAAAATATCACCAAAAAAAGATATGGATTTTAGGTCCTTCCAGATTTGGGAATGCCAGATACAGGGTCTGACACCGTGATATGTTGTTGACTGAATTAATGTTCTGCACCATCACGTCACAGTGTAAGAACATGATACTCACAGGCACCCCAAAGTAAGCCGTCCATTGTGATGGTTCTGACACTGGCTTCCAACTCTTTCATATCGGTTTCATCATCCCAAGGCTTCACATCAAGGATGATACTGGATTTAGCAATTAAGGCAGGCTTTTTAGATTTCTTTTCTGCATAAGCCTTCAGCCGTTCTTCCCTGATCTTTGCTGCTTCAGCATCCTATTACGATACATTATATTGGTAAGTGATACACTAATTATTTATTCTGGAACTGTTTTCCAAAGTTGTGTACTTATACACATATTTCTTCATCAACCTCTCTTTAAAAACAAGTTATCCTACTAGAACATATATTTTTAATTACAGTTTTTCTTGATGAAAAAAGAAAGGGGCATAAATTGAATACAATTTTACAACACACACACACACAAACACATATATAAATTGATACAGTAAGATATTTATAAAAATGTTACATATTCTTCCATAATAGATTGCACCTGATGAAGTGTAACCAATCATGGCTAATTCTAGACCCATTTAAACTTCAGAAATCTCATGTAAACCCCCATGCAATGTGTTTATGGCTAGACCCAAATCATTTTCATAATCGTAATTAAATAGTCTTCAGCTTACCTATTCCCAGAAAATGCAACTTGATAACTGACTGACTGTAATACAACATTCTAGCTGAAGAGTGGACTGTAAGTACATTTTGACTATACGAAAGCTGTCGGGTCAAACCTGTATAAGGCCCACTCAGTTTTCAGTAAAAATATTTTACTTTGATTAATGAATCCTTGCATAAATCTCAAACTTCACATGTGAGAAAAATGTGCATAAACTACACAATGAAATCTAGAATACTTATGTCTGTCTTACATCTTCATCGGATCCAAACAAATCAATGTCGTCATCATCATTATTGGCTTTTGCCTCTCCACCAAAAGCTTTGGCCGACTTTTTCTCACCGGGTAATGTCTTGCATCCATCACCAAATGAATTTATATGATTATACCAACGCAGAAGATGAGGTGTTGCTGCAGTAGGTGGTTTTGCTAGTGACTCAAAAACACCAACATCAGCCTGAGTTGCCTGGAACCTACAGAATCAAAGCAGATAACAGTCATAAGACAAAAGTGAGTACAGTTCTGGGTTACACAAGTGAGGGTCCAGTTCCAGTCACTTCAGATTTGCTCATAACAATTTTGTACAGTGATGCCAACATAGCACAACTTCCAGCGACGAAATGCTAAATATAACGAATAAGCAATGGTGCATTACATGTACAAAACTTACTTTTTGTGAGCAGTAGCTGACTCTCCAGAATTTCTCTACACCCAAGCACATGTATGTTTGAACACCTCACTTAGAAGTATTGGCACTTCTGGTATGAATGTGTGATATTTGAAAAGATAAGAATGAATGTCAAGGCTGAGGGGTTAACACTACCGACTTATGTTCATGAGATCCCCGATTAAAATCTCAACCTGGAGACCACCTATTCTGGCAGACATTTTTCACAGTTTTCCTCAGTTCCTCCGACCAAACGCTGGGAACGTATCTGAAATTTTGCCATGAACATTTCCTTCTACATTTTTTCCAATTAATTTTTCATTAATCACAATATCATCAGCACTATACAGTCTGAGCTACTGAGTCTTGTTAAACAGACCCCAATAAACAAAATTAAATCAGTAAATGGAACCTCCACTGCTACTGCTGAACATTACTTTTGGCTTCTCAGCAACAGAATTTATATATTACCATGAAAATCCACCAAACATCAGGCTGATACGGGTTAAACCGTATGATGGTTTGTTACAGCTTACCACCAATAATAATCCCAGTGTTTCTCAAATGGAGTCTTCAAGCTGAGTAGATTCTATTCTCTCATTTTAATGATGTAGTGTTGCAAAGTTTTAAGCCTTTTAATCACATTTCTTACTTCCACACTGGAGTAAAAAATATGACAAAAAACTATGCCTTCTATTTATATATTAGTTAATTTTAATAAAATGTATAAGATTATTTTGGGGAGGGGGTTGCCAGTACCAGAAAGGTTGAGAAACACTGCTCTAAATGTTTCTGACAAAAGCTGATTCATTATGCAGCAATTATATCAGACACTGTATGGCAACCGTGGTATAATTAATATACCAATACACAGCAATTTGGATACTGGCTGTACCCATACCCTCAGGGAAATGATGGTGACAATATGGTTTTACCTATGTTTTATTCTTCGCACAATCTTCATTTTGGTGACAGTGGGGTGGGTCCGAACCTGAAACCCTAGTGGCATACGTGTTAATATGTTTACATTTAAAATAGCCTATCTAGGTGTTCTAGTAGTTAGTTCATATGTTTAACGTTCAAAGAGTTCTGGATTCTATCCTGACTACTATCTCTAACAATACTTGTTAGAATAGTGTCAACTTGTCATCTGAGGACAGCAGTGTACCCAGTTAACAATATCCTTGAATAAATGAGCAGTCTATAACAAAACTTCAGTGTATAGATACAATCAATCAAATGTGGTAACCATTCCCTTCACTAATTATGGCAGGTCTTTACTGAGAAAGTCCACACCAATGACCCCACCCCTCCCCTTTGAATAAATTTTGTCCCAAGGACCTATCATGTATACATGGTTAAAAGTGAGCAAACATCTCCCAACCATTATATCCAAGAGGCCACTAGATGAGTACAACCAGAAAGGGGTAACATACACACAGAAGTTAACATGCATGAATAATTTTGTTCCTGGCTGATGTGATAGGAACACAGAATTCCACAAATTATTGCTCACAAAAATGTCCCTATGAAACACCATATAAACTGTGTGAGAATAAAATTCAGCTAAACTAGCTTTTAAATACAAGCATATCACTAAATTCTTCAAAATGTAAACAGCAATTGCAACCTGTACTCTGTAGATGATTTTACCTCTGAAGATGGCTATCTCCTGGGTTGTTGGGCCGTGTAGTCTGGTAGAAGTTTACCGACGTTTCAGAGGTCCCTGCTGCCTCCGTCATCAGAGCGATGAAACGTCGGTAAACTTGTAGCACACTACACGGCGTACCAACCCAGAAGACAGCCATCTTCGGACCCACGGCCGTGGAAACTTAGATTTTACCTCTGTTGACAATTCGTAAGCTTTATGTATATCTGTATGCGAAATACGGTTTTGTGCTTGTATTGAAAATTCAGAAGTATATATATATATCTGTATGTGAGATAAGTTTCGTACTTGTATTATGACATGTTCTACATCCTTAGTTTAGCCCGAAGACGGTTTAATGGAATGTGAATAAACTATAATACATTCTCTCTCATCCAAGGAACATTAACCTACAAAAACGACACGTGTTGAACACATTTTTATCAAAGACTTACCCTTCAACATAACTATGGTCTGCAAGAAATGCGTCCAAGGATTTAATACCTTGTTCAGTCTCTAAATTAAAAATTGCCATTTCAGTGGAAATAGAAATGTTAAATATATGTAACTCAATTACTCACTACAGAAATAACTGTTACAACACACCTCTAAAATGACCAGAGGACAAAAATTATTGGATTCGTAGTTAGCTATGATTAGATCACTTCCAACATCCAAAGATTAATATATGGAACTTTACCCTACTTTACAACTTGGTTACGTCTGTTACAATGTACAGTCACAGGTTAACAATTCTCTAACCCTTCCAAATTAACTCACCAAAACACATGGATTGCTGTCTTGTAGTTACCTAGATGACAGTCATCTGCATTCACTGTATGATCAAACATGGCAGTGCTCACAGATGTCATAACGTGTGTTTGTATTCAGATTGTCGACACATTTAGAATTGTTGCTATGTTCTTAGGAGTACAATAGATGTTACAAGTTGTACATGTTCATGGGTTTGTAAGGTTACGATAAAAGAAAACAAGTGTGAGGTTGCTTATGCCCAGTGGGAGGTGCTCCAGCTTATGGTTTTGGTTAGTGAAAGAACAAGTGTTTCAGTTTTTGCCTTCGTTGTGCGGATTTTTCTGGCGAAACATACAGAAGTTCCAAAATGGATGTAAATGCTGTTCTTCAGTCATTTCATCCTAAAATGCAACCATATATAAAGGAGGTTTTGTACAGTGGAAACATTGGTATGTATCACTGTTGCAGCTAAAGACATGCAGTTTTATCTGTCTTGAAAACTAAAAATAAATAATTATCTCAATATCTCGGTTTTTGTACAAAGACCCCTCAACTTATATTGTTAAAAATTGTTAGTTGTAAAATGTATGAATAGTATTTCATACTATTGTCAGTTCTACTGTTGTCACCTACTCGTTACTTCTGACCCAGAATTTTCAAGTCAAATTAAATGTATCATATTTTCATTAGTTTCTTCTGTTTTCAGGGTTATGTGCAGGAAATTTGAAAGTTGATGATGTTCAGTCTGGGAGACCTACTATGGAAACATCAGATTGTGGTGATCGTTTCAAACTGATAATTCCATTTGCTGGCCAGTCTATCACTTGGGAGGTTGTATTTAATAGTATTTTACCACATTTCCCTCCAGACTTCTGCTTTGATGATGACACATTTCTCTCTGATCCTGAAGTAGAGATAATTGAAAAAAATGTACCAAGCCTTGCTAATTGGGACTGTCAAGATTCAAAGTCATTGTTACATGTCATCTGTGAACTTCTAGTTCTGTACAGAAAGCACCAGGTAAGTATCATCATATGAATAGTGTATTTTTTCATACACAGAAACAGTTCTTTGCTACTAGTTGGTAAGGTATCCATGAATGAGTGACACAGAATTTATGCTGCTTCTAAAGAAATTACATTTTAGTGTCCTAGTCCACAGTGAAGGGTCTTGCACTAAAATATCACATTTGTTCCTGTGTGACATCACCACATTCTTTCCTTGTTTTCTTTCTCCTCCTGGTCTCGATTTTTGTTCTTCCAGGAAAGTCATTAGTACTGTCTCAGTTTATTCTTTATGTCTGTTATTTTTTGAAGTATTCCATTCCAATTCTCATGAAGCAAGACGAAGTTCAATCACCAACCATGTTCATTGCAAGCCCTTTACCATGCCTATCAAGGTTGCTAGATACCACACTTTCAGGCAATCCTTTTATCTCAATACATTCCATAGCCATGTCCTAAATCACTGTTGGGAACTTGACCTGGAGGTCTTGTCTACATGTTCATCTGTGTGTTTCATCTCTGATTATAGATCAACTTCCATGAAGTCTACCTAGAAGTTGTCAATCTAGTTTTGCATATCAGTCAAATATAAGAGCCAGGTAGCACAGTCAGTATAGTGACTGAGTATGGGCTGGATGATTGGGGTTTGATCCCCAACACGGGTAGAGGATTTTCTTCTAGCCTATGCATCCACAGTGGATCTGGGGCCTGCCCAGACTCCTATCCAATGGATAATGGGGGTAAAGTGTGGCCGGGGCATGACACTGACCACTCACCCAAAGTGCTGAGGTTGAGAATAAGTAGGAGCTATACTGCCTCTCCCCCTGAGCACCTACATGGCATGTAGTGGGATAGCTTATCAGTCATATATAACTGCTTCACCCTGTTCAGGAACATTGGTTATAAGCAATTTAGATGTATCAGTATAAATGGTATCATCGAATACTTACATATGTAGCCATGATAATTTTGCCCCTAAGTGTGTTGCCTTGACATGGAAAGACCCATATATGTTGTAAATGACAAATGTTACAGTTTCACTAGTGATGTGGTTTTAGTGAGTCAATGTGGTGTTTGTTACACAGGTGTCACTGCTCGGGGACTACTCCAGACTTCAGTTTGAATACTCGTCACTTGTTTACCAGACTCCAGTGTGTGAAGATGATGTGGAAGTTCTGATTGGTAGCCGTAATACAAACATGAAGTCACGTCTGATGGGGGGCGCAGTAAACTTTCTGATTCGTCTTAAAGTAGATTTTTCTGATTTGCCTCCAGTTCAAACAGGTGATGATTCAGGTGAAAGTGCAGCTGTTTTGTTGGTCACATTTCATCAACCTGAAGGTAGTCGAATCACCCCACAACTGTATCTGTCACCACGCGTTGAAAGGGCACTCGGAGGCTCATCCTCCTTCCATCTGCCACCATTTCCATCTGGAAGTTGTTTGATGGACTATGTTCCCATTGTGGCTGAGCAACTGCGGGACAGAGTGTCTGCAATGTGCGTCGCCTACGAGAAGAAAAAAGAATATCTTGGAGCATTTTGTTACAGGATGGGGAAAGCCATGTTGGAGTTTGATGCAGTTTCTTTCTCTCGTTCCTCATTTCTCCTGGAGTGTCGAGATTTTTACTTTCTTCTTCATGTGTCACTACCCATGCATTTTCCTAGAGACCGACCTTCATTCATTCTGCAATCAGTCTATCATTCTTCATCTGGCAAACCATTCAAAAGTCTATGTGAAGATTATCCATACAGTCCTCGGTGGGATCCAAGTGAAATGGTGGAACGTGCATGTGGATATATCACTAGCTACGTTGAAGTGTTTCAGAAGAATTCAATTCAGAGCTGTCCTATTTAGATGAAAGGGTCCGCATATGCTGTCTTATTCTTACAGTACTGACACTGGTGATTTCAGTGAATATTTAACCACTTAACTACAAAAATGGTTGGCTGTTGTTTGATGTAACAAGTACACCTGTAAAAAGAGGTAAAAGAACCAAGCTCATACTGTGCATAGGAGTGAAAAACTTTCATAAGACATAAGGCAGAAGAGTCAGGTGTTGTATTACACACAATATTTTGCTCCAGTGTTAGGCATGTGTGCTATAATAAGGTGACCAATATTATTTTTTGTTTGCGTATAATAAATATGTTTTAGTTTTGACAAAGCATGATTGGTATATGACATCATTAATACAAACAAGGAATTAAATTCCAATGAGTATTAGCTCAGTTGTGCACCGTTATGCTTACACTGTAGAATTTTTGAAAAGTTGGCAATGCTTTGGAATTTACTACACGACTGTTTTCAGCCAGAAAATTATCAACATTCTGGGATTCACATTGGATCTATAAATTATAACAACAGACACATTATTGTGATTGCTATTAGTATGTAATGTGTATTTCTATTAATGACCAGATGCATTGGCAGACACCACAAGTAGTTTGAAAGCAGCAATTCAGTTCTTTGACATAGTTTCACTACTCATCAGTAGATGTGCTACCAAAGTTTAAAAAAATATTTGACTGTATATCTGTATTTTGAAATAAAATTGAATTTTGTGAGTTTGATTTATGTAGTTGTATGTTTTTTTGTGAGGTGTAATAAGCACAAGTAAAACAATTATTTTTCAAGAAGTTTGACAGAAAATGTCACATGGTCACTTGTAGAGGGTCTGAATTACATGGTCAATGAGTTGTTATTCCTAGTCGTGTATCGTCAGCAACTAAATATATGATTAGTTGGTTCAGGATTTACAAACAACCAAAGTTCCTTTCTAAGTTTGTTACAGAGAGATGGATGCACAGAGGTAATGGGCACATTTTTTTGCAACTTTTAATACCTAAAATATGACAGGAACCTCTAAAATGTAAATGATTTAAGAAAATAACACAAGTAACAATGGCAAGAGGGGTAAAAGGTAATGCACATACTCTCAATAGAACTGTTTCCAAACAGTAGCAGCAGAGAGGGAGAGAAATAGTATAGCTGGTTAGGAGAAAACAAAAATTTATTTCTATACCTAACCAGACACCTCTGTGGTAGAGCTCTCCCAGCTTCTAGTGTAAATAATTAATTACATTTTGTTAAAAGGATGAAGTACTAGTCCATTCTTGCCCCATGTCAACAATAGCAGGTATAGGAAATACCTATCAGTTTACTTCTATATATTTAACAAACATGAATAATACACACCTGCTCATACATCCATTAATTGACGCGTCCTTCCATTTGACTGCTGTGTCTGCTGCATCTTGCTATTACTGTGAAACATCAAATAAATTTATAAAATGAAAAGAATGCTGACAAAGTGTAAAGTTTCAGTACTGTCCAACGGAACAATATGTGATGGCATGAACTTCTGTCTTTACCTTATTAAACCTGGAAAAAAAATGTTTCAAATGTCGCTGACCCACTATTAGGTCCACCACAAAGGCATTCACAGGACATGAAGGCAAGCTTCACATCAATACCTTGACACAGAATACGGAGGTAAATTGCCAGCTGCATGCTCCAGGTGCTTTAACCATGGGAAAACAGCCATGGTGCCAACTCGATAGGAAGCTGGGACAGCACCAGACCTGGAAGAGTTGG